>JAJOOH010012451.1:0-24286 GCA_029582605.1 Solanum gracilifrons
TTTTGGTGAGCTCCAGATTGATTCGGAGCTTTACTGAGTCTTTGGTAGATTCATTTTGGGTATTGTATCGTAGTTAAGAGTAAGGCGGGGTCTGTCCCGACCTACTCTAATGTTTTCTATCTTTTTGAGGCTTTGTAGACTTATGTTTATGGTTCAGTTGCGTCTTAACAACTTGTGGCCTCAACGGCCAAGTCTTGTATATAAGTTTTGGGTCTACTTATGTTGGTTCGTATCGCTGCATCCTATGTGAACTTGTCACAAGATTGTCATAGTTATATGCATAGTAAGCACAGGTTACATCTTGGCTCTCTCGAGCCTAGAGGTCATCAGGTGCCTGTCCGTCTTAATGGGATTTGGGACGTGACAATGTGCACGTTCGTTGCATATGTATCTCAGTACAATTTTTTAAAATTACTATAGTTTTATTTCTGAACTCTTCCAAATAGATCATTGTTTTTTGTTGCATATATAAATAGAATTTGATTATAACTGATTATGATCTTAAAATTTCCAATATAACCTTGGCAAATCTTTCGATAGAATCTTTAGACACTTCTCTGGGAAAAAATAATACATACCTTCTAATTAAAAAAACGAATGAAAGACACATCAATAATCTCTTTTCAAAACTAAAGAAGAAATATTCTCTTTGCTAATCTTACATATATATTGTTCTTTGATTTGGTAATGACAGATAGTTTTGACTTACAAAAAAGGGATAAGGGTCTGAAAAATACCCCAACTTTGGTCGAATTTGCTGTTGCGATACTAAATTTTCATGAGGGCCTATTACCTCCCTAGACTATTTAATACCGTATTTTTTACCCCCTGAACTATTTAATAGTGTATTTTAAAAGTATATATGTGCCCACGTGGACATATTACTATTTATAATTTTGCGTTATTTTTTATGTCCACGTGGGCAAATATATATGTTTAAAATACGATATTAAATAATCTAGGGAGGTAATAGGTCCTCATGAAAGTTTAGTATCGCAATAGCAAATTCGACCAAAGTTGAGGTATTTTTCAGACCCTTATCCCTACAAAAAATAAAGAAACTGAAACTACAAGGAGCATAAATGAATTTGTAAAAATAATGATACTAGTTTGCTAATACAATAAAAAAACTTATAATTTCATCGACAGTGCTACATAAAAATTGTATAACTTAAAATCAATCCATATTGAATGATATCTTACGCTTTAATTTCTTGCCTCTTTATACTTTGTTTCTGGTTGATATTTCTTTTTTTAAAATTTTAATTACTTATTAATCTTTTGGATTCTCCAGATTATAGATAAAGAGGTTAGCTAACGTAAGTTTAGTTCATGTAGTAGTTTATGAAGGATTAATTTAATTTAGTTTTTCTAAGAGAGCCAAAGATCTTATTTGAAGATGACATTATTAAGAGCCAGCCATATGGATATGTTTCATATTTATTGGCATTAATACCATCTAAATTGCTATCACATTTTTCTTTATTGCTGTTTGGCCCAATTGTATATTAGGGTTAAAAAAGGAAATTAATCCTTTCCCTCTCTTATACTTACTAGGAAGAAAAGGGGTGACTTTTCGTTCAAATATCATATTCATTTCTCACCATGCTCGCTTCACTCTTCAAACTCTCTCGACCAATACTATTCTTTGTTATTTATTTTAAGATTTTTTAAATTCTTTGTAGAATATATATTTACATATTTGTACACAAATATTTTTGAAAAAAATACAACCTTGACGTTCAATATTTGATGGACAAAATGCTCTTTCAACTTTCTATTTTGAGGCTTCCCATTTATAAAATAATATAAAATAATAATAATAATAATATATATATATATATATATATTATTATTATTATTATTATTATTATTATTATTATTATAGTATAATAATATGATATGATTACAATTCGATATTTAATTAATTTGTAGATTTATAACTTTTTTCATTTAACTAAAATGGTAATCCAACTTTGCACTTTGGAGTTTTCCACTTTTAGTAATATACACACTAGTTTCTGGACACATATGTGTACGTGTGTCCCATAGCTCATTCTTATTCGATTAACTTTTTTATTAAAACATGTGTTTCGTAAGTAATAAAATGCAACAATTACAACAAAACTTTAAAAGTGTGACAAGAAACAACAAATGAGGGTATATATTTTAAGACATTGTAGATTAAATATAAATACCAATTTAAATTGGTATATGTCAAAACACTTTCCAATAAGAGAGAAATTCAAATAAGATGAGAAAAATTGATGTGATGAAAAATATCACATCTAAAACTATTGAAACAAACACACATATGTAGCAGACACTCGAGAACCATTTCTAGTCCCCAAGCGAACTCTTGTCCTGGTCGACTACTAAGTGGATTACTACTTAAGCATACACAAGCATCAAAACTGAAGAATCATTTAAAAAACATGTTATTAAATCTCAAAACTATCTAAAATTACTGAGTATTAAATATAAAGTTTTAAATAAAACCTCCAAAACTGAATAATGTAAGACTTATCAAGACTGTCTATCTATGAAGCCTTTACTATCCAAAGATAGGTGTCTGAACAAAACCAACGACACCTCAACAAGATACTACTAACGAATCTTAATCCAAGAGTTCTCCCGAAGGAAGGAGGCCTCACTCAAAAGCTGACGAGCGGATAAAGTGATCTCAACGAAATTCATGTTGATAATCCCAAGTACCTGAATCAGCATCATCAAACGATGTAGGTCGAATGACATCAGAACATTGAATGTACGAGTATGTAATAGGGCTGAATAAAACAATCAGCTGAACTGAAATACGAAAAGTGACTCGACTGAAGTATAGTATAAATCATGATGAAAATCATTCAAACTCTTTCTGTAAGGATGCAATAATAGTAAATATTGAACTGAAGGACTAACAATACTCAACTAAAGTATAGTATAAATCATGATAAAAATCATTTAAGCTCTTACCGTAAGAATGCAACAATAGTAAATACTGAACTGAAATATATAATGTTACTCCCCGAACCTACACCCTGGACGTGGCCGGCACTCGAGAATCATTGTTGGCCCCAAGCGAACCCTTGTCCTAACTTAACTCTCAGCGGAAGACTTACTCATAAATAAGATGAACTCAAAAGCACAACTTTACTCAATGTCTCAAATAAATACTAGAACATTTTAGAAATAAAACATTCGACTAGCCAAGGAGGCAACTCAAGTCTCAACATAAACAACTGAAAATGAAAAGACTCATGAACTATTTGTTTATCTATCTATGAAGCCTCTAATACTATGAGGGATATCGGGACAAGACCCCCGATCATCCTAACAACTGAAAATAACTGAAAGTAAAGAGGGATCCTCCGGAAGCAAAGAGGCTCACCAACAACTCTGGAACTCAACTGGATCAACGAAGTGCAGGATGTTAAACCTGGTTACCTGTATCTACATCATAAAATATGCATGTCAAATGGCGTCAGTACATGCAATGTAGAATTGAAGTACAAGAAAGTTGGAGAAAAAAACTAATATCACTTATAAGAGAAACTATATTGTGCGACTACATACCTACTAACCTTCTACTCTAATCCTCGACCTCCGTATCCTCATATCTAGATTTATGTCCTTGGTAAGCTATGAGTGTTTCAAGTGTAACACCCCAGATTCGAGAAAGCAATTTTTTTATCAGGTTTTCAGAAGTTGTAGGTGCCACAGACGGAGGCTACCTACGTACCGTCAGTCGACTCACGGCCCGTTAGTAAGTTGCGTCGATGGTCTAGTCGACTTTTAATTTCAGAACCCAGATTTCAGCCTTTTAACAGCCAAACGACGACTGAAAGGACGGACCGTCAGTCGACTCACGGTCCGTCAGTCAGCTTCGCCGATGGGCCAGTCGACTTTTACTTTCAGAACCCAGATTTTAGCCTTCTGACAGCCAAACGAAGACTGACAGGATGGACCGTCAGTCGACTTACGGCCCATCAGTCAGCTCCGTCGATGGGCCAGTCGACTTTTTTGTTAGGGGTACTTGGGTCATTTCCTAATTATTTCAACCCTAAACTACTTAGTTTTGGTCAGTTTTAGCCTATTATTCTAGTCAGATTTTACCCTAAACCATTATTCTCTAGAATTCACCAAGCTTAAAACAAAAGAAGAAAAAGAGGCGCCATTTTTCTCCAGAACGACCAGCAAGTTCTTTCAAGTTCCAGCCCCGAAATCGAAAGATTTCTCCGTGAAATTCGTCACCGGGTATGTGAGATTTCACTGGTGGATTCCTTTCATCCACTAGGTCCCTAGAATTCAGTCAGATTCTTGATTCGCTATATCTTTCTTAGACCTAGGGTTTCTAAAACCTTAGATATTAGTTGTGATTTAGTTGTTAGAGTATTCCAAATCAGAATATCATGTTTTCGTAGAATCATTGCTTTGTTCTTTGCATGAAACTCAGAACCCTAATTGTGTAGATTTTCTTAGTTCACGAATTACACCTGTTAGGTCGGTTAAACAGATATATATGCTCCAGTTTCGAATGTCGCATTATCAGTATATTTCAGCATGAACCTTATTTTTGAGTTATAAATCTTGATAAGCTTTTTAAAGCCAACACTTGAGTTCTAAAAATGAGTTTTGAGAAAGGAGTTTTCTAAAACATGATTAGTATGACAATCGAGTATGTCATCAATGTATAAACAGTATGGTATCTAGATATACCATAAATGTTTGTGCAGTATGACTTCCCGAGTCATCAATGATCATATAATAATATGATTTTGAATTGTTTTGAGGAAGAGTTTCAAGTATGAGTATATGTATGTCAGTATTTTGAGTTATTCAGTATTTCTGTCATAATGTATCATATACATATTTAGTTAGGAGTAGGTTTTATACCGAGTTGGACTAGGGTCAGTCACCCTCATAGTCCCAGAACTCCGTGCCCCCGTAGGTTAAGTCCCCTCCGTGGGCAACATATTTAGTGATCACGTCAGTCATGCCTTTATACCTCTGACGAGGTATATTGGGTCCTCTCGATGAGGCGTATACATCAGACTCCACATTTAGCTCACGTGGTTTTATGTCGGTTAATAGTAGCTCCCACAGACATATTCTACTATATTGACCAGGTTATCAGTTACAGTTTAATATTCAATTTCAGCATGTTATGAATTTGGTCATTGCATTCAGTTTAGTTCATATTCAGTATCTTCAGTATATTTATCATGTTCATCTTATATCATTGCTCAGTATGCTTTGTTCAGTTATGTATATTGTTCAGCTTTATTCTATCATGCATGCTCAGTACCTTTCAAGTACTGACGCATAGTCTGCGCTACATCTTCTTGTGATGTAGGTTCAGGCCCTCATCATTCAGATCATGAATAGATCGGCTCCTGATCTTCAGTTCAACAGCATCAGTGGTGAGTCCTCATTCTTCGACGACGATTGACATGATTATCTTTCTACTTTCAGTCTTTAGCTTCAGTTTTTGCTAGATTTAGCTGGGGCATGTCCCAACATCTCTAGTCAGTTAGAGGCTTATTTCCCCACTTACAGTTAATTATGGTTTTAAGCCTCCGCAAAAAATTATCTTATTTCAATTATTATAGTGTGCTTATGTTATGCTGGCAGGGTTAGCTTGGGGTCACTCGTGATCCTAGGTCCCCTGTCCGCGTCCTGGGGTAGCTCGGGGGATGACAAATTTACTTCAAAATGTGATGTTGTAGACAATAAGATGGTTGAATGTTTCATTTCATGGATATTAGCAGCAAGGCATAAGACTATAATTACAATCTTGAAGAAATTAGGGTGAAAATGATGGAAAAAAATAGGGCAAATGAGAGAGTTTTGCAATACTTGGATCTGTGACATTTCTCCTATGGCAATGAAGGTTCTACAAGATAACACAACTAATTCTATGAAATGTAGCATTGAATAGAATTCAGATACAGGGTATGAGGTACTTCATGGACCATACAGACATCTTGTAGATATTCAAAGGCAAACATGTAGTTGTAGAGCATGTATGTTGAAAGGCATACCATGTCCTCATGCAATAACTGCTCTTCACCATAGAAAATTGGACCCAATCAGCTACATTTCTCATTGGTATAACAGAGAAACATAGACAAAGACATACAACTACTTCATTCAGCCAGTTATGAATCTGAAAATGTGGCCAGAATCACAAAACATCTTTTGTGATACCACCTCATGTTAGGAAGATGCCAGGAAGGCCTGGCAAGATAAGGAATAAAGAGCAAGGTGAAACCAGTAAAACTAGAAAATTATCCAAAAGAGTGTTTGAGATGTCATGCAGCACTTGTCATAACAAGGGTCACAATAAAAGAAAGTATCTTTTTGGTGCACCTGCTTCTTGCACAAGCTTTACTGCTGGACCAAGTTCAAGACCTGCTACTGGACCAAGTTCAAGACCTCCTTCTGGACCAAGTTCTAGCCCAAGAGAAACACTTGCTGCTACACCAACATCAACACAAACTACTGGACCAAGAGCAACACCTATTGTTGCACCAACATCAACACAAACTGTTGTCCCAAGAGCAACACCTAATGCTCCAACTGGAAGAGGAAGGGGTAGACTAAGGGGTTCAACAGAAAATGTGATATAATTTCCTTTACTTACTTCATGTATTAGTTTTAAATAAGTTTATTTACTGAATATTTTGTTGTTTTTAGGGTAGTATTGCTAACAGAACAAGAATGGTTGGAATGGGTGTACTACACACACAAAGTGTGCTTCTCTTTTAGTTGATGGTTAATGATTCTGTGTTTATGGAGGGAAATTAGTGACTACTTTAGCGGTGGCTACACAAACGTATAGTTTAGACAGTTGAGCAGATAGTTGTAGACACTAAATGTATAGTTTATGCCAAATACAAAACCAAATACTCGTCAATATAAATGAGACAAATTAAGATAAGGGAAGCCTTGCAAACTCTTCATTACACAAATGCTACTTCATTACACAAACAAATTCAACCAACAACTTTTCATTACACAAAATCCTTACAAGTTCAACACAATAATACAAATCTTTGGTACAAGAAGAGATCATGGCAATTTCCTTGAATCTCCTTTTCCTTTCAGAAACAATAGTCTTTGAAATACTAAACATACACCTAAAATACAAGCACACAACAGAGCAATCCAAAGTTGTTTCTCCCTTTTCTTGGACTAGGCCAATTTGTTTTTCCATTTCTTTTCAACTACTTTCATCTTCTTCAAATCATCATTAAAATTGCCCATTTTTTACTCTATCTTGTTCATATCTCTTTTGCTTTCCACAAATTTGGTTGACTCAGTAGGCTTGTTGATTTCCTTATCTGAAGTTTCAACTTTTCGAGAAGATTCAACACTATGTTCAAGCTCAGTAATTCTTCCCAACAACTTGGGAATCACAAATTTGGATCTTGGATCAATATAGTCATCCTACCAAAGCCAAAAATCACATGATCTAGCATTCTTAAAAAACAAAACGAATCATTCTATGGCTCTTGAAACAACAAAACGAATCATTCAACTCTTAAAAAAAAATTAACTTACCCCATAGTAATGACAACCCCAATATTTTCTACCAAGATTTCTTGGGGTCCAAGAGGTTAGCAAAGGAAAAACAAATCCATGTTTGCATCACACCTCTTCCAATTCATCAACTTCCTCTTGCCAACAGAGACTAGTCAAGCTTATTCGAGCCATTGTAGCACCTTAATAAGAATTACAGCGAATCAAACAACTTAAAATTCAAAAAAATTACGAAATAGATAGAAACAAACCAAAATGAAAAAGAGAGGAATGAATCAAAATGGAAAATAGATGAATGAATAATAATGAAAAAGAGTTACCTTTGATTCAAAAGAAGGAATTTTGAACTATGTTTGAATTTAGGGTTCTTGATTCAGATTTTTGGGTTAAAATTTAGGGTTCTTGTTCATTAGGGTCGGGTGGGTGGGTTATAAGAAGAGAATGGGAATATAACCGTTGGGTTGGATTTTTTTAATTAAAAAAATAAATAAAAACGACTTTATTAGTATGTTGACATGCTCAACTATGTGGAGCAAAACGCGCCTTGAGTTGGGTGACGGAAGGGGGAAATAAATACACTTTTATGTATTTAAGGTGTGTAATAGGTTGCTTCATTAGTTAAAGTGTGTAAGTGACTTTTGGGTACAAGTTTAGGGGGCAATATATGCCTTTTTCCAATTATTAATACCATAAATTTTCATGTATTAATGATGTGTTGCTTTCATTAACAATACATCAGGATTATAGGAATAGAAGCACCAAATCTTCCCATTATCATTAGAGATGCAATTCTAGAAGCAGATTTTAGGGTGAATGTGCATTTAATCGATATAATTCACTTAAGAAATCATATTACAAAGTGTAAAGCCAAATATATGAATACCTTTTTAATGTTGATATTGTTTCTGTAATGACTCGGTTGGTCATTTTTTGTAGTTCTTATAAAATTATCATTTTGCCCTCCTGATATTGACCCCAAGTCTTCTATGATTGAGTTTTGAAAGTTGGTTTCCAAGCTGAGTTAAAAGTTGAAAAATTGGTAAGTTTGTGGTTTGAAAGGCTAAGTTGCTTAAAAGTGATTTTTGGAGTCTTTTGGAGTTTCGAGTGTCGGAATAGAATTCTGTTGATTCCATCTATCCCGAATGTGAAATCTTATCCATAAGAGTTGTTTTATGATTCAGATTCTTTTTGAGGATTTAAGGTCCTTAGTTGTGAATTTGTGGAAATTTAGCCTTTAAGTTGACTTTGGTTAACATTTGGGTTCGAATGCTCGGATCGGAATTCCAAGAGTTCCGTTGAATTTGGTGAATAATTCCAAGCCTAATTGAGGTCTTGGTTGATTTTTGAGAGGTCTCGAGCTTGTTTTAGCCTTTTTGGCGTTGAGTTAGTTTCTTGTGGTTTTCACGGGTTTCAGGTCAAGGAGACCTCGAATTCATATTTTGACAGTTCCATTGAGTCTGAAATGTCGAGTATAATTGATTTCCATATGTGGTTTGTGTGCATAGGTTCCGAACAAATCCTGAGGGTCCTTTCGATGTTTTGAGAGTTGGTTGATTTTTCTGGAGCCTGAGTTATGTTACCTTCGCTTTTGTGATAGGCCTTCCGCTTTAGCGAAGGTGGGATCGCTAAAGCGATGGCCAGGTTTTCGTGGGGTTTGCTTAAGCGAACCAGGGCTCGCTTAAGTGAATTCTGGTTCACAAAAGCGAGACCCTTAGTTTTGCACGGTTTGCTTAAGCGAACCTATGGTCGCTTAAGCGACATCAAAGTGGGTTTTTGACTTGCCATTTTCGGGTTTTATGCGTCATTTCACCATTTTTGAGTTTTGGGAGCTTTGGGATTGTCACTCCCCAAACTAGAGAAGGCGTGACTAGCATTCGACACCTTAAGCAATCGAGTTAGCCACATAAACATACCAACTGACTCAACTGAGGGCTTAGAAGGTCGGGCAGCATAACATCTAAAATACTATGATTGGACCCTTAATGTCATAACCTGAATATCGGTAAGTCATATAGACGAAGGTAGACAATCCAAAGATAATAAGGTACTAGCTAGCTGACAAGGCTACAATGAAGATATACACACATACATACATATCTATACAGGCCAAGCCTATGTGGCTGGAAACTGGAAGTTGCAAAAAGAAACCCAGAATATTGTGTCCACAATAGCCTCTATGAGTGACATAAGCACTAGTCGAGAAAAGGCCCCGATTATACCCAAACTGTACAATAAAAGTAACATCCTATGAAAGCTCTAGGATGAAGTGGAGCTTACCAACTCACAGCTGAACCCTGAATCCTAGCAGAAGGGTCAATCAGAATCCCTACCTGGACCTGCACACACGAAACAAAAATGCATCCCCAAGCAACGAGACGTCAGTACGAATAAAATGTACTGGTATGTAAGGCAGAAAATAGAACAATAAATAGTTACTGTAAAAAGGGGAATAAAGATACCACCTGAAACAAAAACTCTAGTAGCCGACATGGCTGACATTAAACCTTATATAAATTATATATGCATGGTATGCTCGCATAATCGTATGTCGTAAATATATATATATATATATGCAAATGCATGTCATACCCAACCAAGTGCTAGCAATGGTGGTGCCTTCAGTTAGCGAACCGGGATCATATTCGCCAACTTATGGCCATCTGTGTCTCAACGTATAAATATAGGCAATAGGCCCCATATATACCTTCCGATTATAGCTCGGAAGTAGAATGCATAGCATGTAAAATCATGGATCCGTAATGCATTTGTTACCTGAATCATGTTGCCAATCTTGGATCATTGGTACTCTTGTCCTCATAATCTCGTAATCACTTTCGTATCACATGTAAATATCTCATGAAACTTATATACTTGTAGATTAAACTGGAACACTTAACTTGGATTTAGAAAGTCAACTTAAACTTGGGGATGTTCATAAAGATATTAAAGTTCTTCACTTAGTATCTATATATGTTTTCTTAGTGGTTTGTAAAAGAAAATATTTCAGAAAAACCCGTACTTTAGTAGTTTAAACCTACAATTTATATTTAAGAGCTTTGGAGATCAACGTTTTATTTTAAAGTTTTCAAAAAATATAAATTAGCGAGGAAAGAGGAATGATTTCAAATTCGTATTGTTCATCTCTAATCTTTTTAAGTTACTACACCTAAAGAAGAATAAGAATATGTACACATGGACCTATAGTCAAGAGAATCAACAAAATGACATAAAGACGCCAAATACTCTATCTAACCGAACGAGTGGAATAGCAACATAATGGAGTCACAAAAATACATCAGTTGCAATATCAATGCCTTTCACCAAAGGTCTTTCTAGTAATAGAGTAGTAAAACAATATTTGACGATTTAGGATTCCAAAATTCGTGCTCAAAGGAAGTACAGTGCTTAGCCTTAATAGACCTCAATTCTGGGTCTTATTGTATCAATATGGATTGTACCCCTTCCTTACAGTATGTAATCTATAGAAAATCATGTCACACAACCATTACAGGCATAATATTAACACGGCAGGGTCAAAGTAGCAATTTAGATCTTACTAGCAGAGTAATTAGCTCGCCAGACCCTTTTAAAAGTATGCTTCATTACCTTTTCTTCTCCAAATTACAACCCCAAATTAATGACGTAACATACATTTTTGCAGCATCTATTAACAATTGGAGGCCTACACAATAGTCAACAACAACCAAATAGAGTATGCCTGCACAATAATAAAAGCTCAACGTATCGCCACACCCCTCATCTCCAACCACAAAATAACCACAACCAAATCCAAACCATGAGTCTTCAAACCATTAAACCCAGAAAAATATATGTAATACAGTCCTATAATTGTTCAATATAACCATAATAACTCGAACTTACGGCTTCCAATCACCATCATGTGAGTTCGTCCAATAATTACGTTTGGAATCACGTCTTTCTCTTCATAAGCAATACGAGAATAAAAGGGCAGAACTTTAACTTAAAATTGATTGAGCTTATAGTATTTTAGCATGTCTCCTCAATTACAAAGAGTCTCCTCAAACACAAGACGTTGAACTAAGAAAAAGTCATTTGAAAATTACAATGCAATAATAGAACCAACGTTACACTTATTTATCTTATAACTAATTACCCATCTATACTTCTTCATCTATTCCAAATTCATATCAACAACAACCACACACAACCAAATCATTTCCAAAAATTTCAGCAACAACAACATCAGAAAATACTTCAAAAACAGCCCAACATCACATAACTATCAAAATACGATTTTCCAGCCGTCTATTGGTGTTCTTGCTTATATAGCATAGCTATAACTTGGAATCACTCAATAAAATGAAGGGTGAGAATTAATTATTACCTCCAAACAGCAGCAACACCACCTAAAAGCAAGACTCTTTCACCATGAAGAATCCTTCAAATCACAACCAACGAGGAGGAAAGAAGTAACACAATTTCTATGAACGTTTCAATGGTGAAACCACGTTGAAATCTTGTAGATCTTTGCTTGGATGATAGGGGAACCTTTAGAGAGGATTTAGAACTGTTTTCTTCTTATTTTGGTCGAAAAAAATGAGTTAGAACGAAGAGAAACCAAATCTTATAGAGCTAAACCGACATAGGGGCGAGGGACCCACCTTCACATGCTTGCTTGTGCAGTCTCACTAAAATCTGAATATCTCTCAATTCTGAAGTCGCATGGACAAATGGTTTAGAGCATTGGAAAGTAAACTCGTAGACCTCCAATTTCATATATTGGGGTTCTTCTAAAGCTTTATATATTGGGAGAAAATCTCCGAGACATTTAACCCAAATTTCAGAAGGTTTATTAAAGAAACTTACTCTAACCTTTGTCAACTTTTATTTCCCAACTTGCTTGACTTCAAAACTTAACTTACGATCATTGGGAGACTATATCACCTTATAAAACATCCTTATTAGCATATAAAACACTCTTTGTCTTACCCTAAAGGTACTGGTTAACTTAAACCTTACGAACGGGCGGGGTGTTAGGAGAGACATTATTTAACTCGAACTTGTTTAAGGGCATCTTTGATCCATAACATTAGTTTATTTCTTTCATTTTTACCACCCCTATGCAAACTTATTCTTCTAACATGATACACCAAGTCATATAAACCTCATACACTCATGCAATGATACGCATACTATGTGGAAGAACCACAGGGTCTCACAGAGATGGCGATTTGAACCAGGTTTTCGAGGAAAAACTTTTGGGTAACGATTTTTAACTCTAAATCTTCATTTACCCATTATTATTTATGGATTTATGTGTTCAAATCAAGCTTTTGAAATGAGAAACTTGGAGTTATCTTCAAGAACCCAAGAACTTAGTAAAAGGTCAAGCTTTTGAAATGAGAAATTTGGGGTTATCTTCAAGAACCCAAGAACTTAGTAAAATGGTGATTTTGATCCCTTTTTCGAAATGGTTTTCACTAATGAATTTCTAAAGCCTTAGTATTAAATTTCGGATTCAAATCTTATTTTGGAATTGAGTTTTGCGTTGATTGACCCACTTTTCAAGAGGATTGATGTGGGTATCATTGTTTTTCGGAATGTGATGGTAACTACTTGCTTGTATATAGATTGTGTGGCTTTGAAATTGATTCGGAAGGAAAGACTCAACTCTTGGACCGATTTGGAATGTTAGCATGAGCCTTCCAACCTACGATTTAACGGCATCCATCCTTCCATCCAAATATTGCCCTTTTGGTTTGATCCTCAATTTTTGTTGCCTTTTTGAAAATTTTACATAATTTTTTTGCCTCCGGACTCCGAGAAAATTGGCACAAAATTGCTCACATTCCAAATATGGATATTCGTTAGTCTTATTGTAATTGTTTCTTGGGTTCTTTGTTTGTGAGTCCTACACAGGTTACATTCCTGCCATTGGATATAATATTTTGATTTTCTGTCCAAATAGTAACTTAAAAGACAATTTTTCTGTTATATCACATTGATCAGCTTCAAAAGTGGGAATTCCATTCTAACATGATCAAAACTATATATCCTGCACCATGTAGCTCTCATGCATGCTGCCTTGAAAAGACTATTTCTTGAGTGGGAACTTATGTCAAAGGAAGTAGAGTTCGGTGAGTTAAGCCATTACACAACAGTCTAGGCCCCACGGTCACCGAAAAATGGTACAGAGAAATTTGTATGCGGTCATGGACACATGTCAAACAAAAAATATTTCATCCTATAAAGTACAAATGCCCAAAACTATAATGTACAAAGTTGAACTACGTACTAAGCACAACATGCATAAGATTTTCACTGCACTACCAATAAAATTTGTACAGTTACAAGAATGATTTTGAAAGTGGATAGTCGCAACCATCTGACCCTCTTTGCTCCGGCCACTTCAAGTTTACCAATTATTTTTCCTATGGACAAGTGGGGAACCCATTTTTATTATAGTGTAAGACTTTTCACCTTTTGAGTTTCAAGATTCCTTAGCACTGGATGGTAAAAACATACATTGCTATTAAATAGGTACACAGATGATCTGCCACTCCAAATAAGTTTCTTGTACAAGATGGAACTTCAATATGTAAGATTAAGGTTTCAATTTTTCTCCACTTCAGGATACAAAATTTGAGTAACAACGACTCTAATGTTTTATTGATGCATGCACGCACTAGTTCTAATGTTTCCCTTGATTGGTTTCTGTTATATCACCTTCAGAAGTGGGAATTCCATTCTAACTTGATCATACAAGCTTCCATTTAATTTACATTGTGTTATTAGAAAGATAAAGCATCAGCCAATAGGGTGGGTGTGTAGGGCCATTGTTGCCAGAAACATTTTGGAAATAACCTAGTTCAATACTAAATGATCATGACATTCAAGCTTAATTTACAGACAAATAGTGTTACATTCTGAAGTTTTGATGATTTTGCGATCTTATCTTATAGGGGGACCTAATCCCATGAAAAACTGAGAGTTTAAGACTATGCAAAAAGGACGGCTGTAAAACTGCAACCACTGCTACAACTACAGTGATTGGTGCGCGACTGCAGAAGAGTCAATGGAATTGCACTAGGTTATTTGTCCATCTTATATTAGTTATTATCTTGACAAGGGACATAACCTAGTTCTTGCATTTGAAGAATTATACATATATTCAACAAAAGTCATTCTCAAGAACATATTCTCATACGCAGCAGCAGCAGGGGACTTTTCTACTATCTTTAGTTGTTATATGAGATTATAGTCATTCAGTTTAATTAAAATCTATTCCTATGTTATAAAGAAATCAGATCATTTCAGTTGTAATCGTTGATTAAGTTTGAGCTGTAGCTAGGTGGAAGGTTTCATAGTTTATTTCTCAAGTATGATTAGTTGCTGATGCTCAGTCGGTCTAACCTATTGAGTACTTGTGGATTGTACTACCCCTTACTTCTGTTATCTCTTTCGGAGTTGTGGTGAGATCCTGCTTTCCGGATCGTCATTGGTCTTAATTCATCTATCATTTAAAGTTTTTAACTTTGTTTTCCAAGACTTGAGATGTATTTCAGATTCTAGAAATGTATTAGATGCTCTTTATATTTATGCTACTAGGTTTTGAGATTATTTTTGTTATTTCTTAAGTATTTGTTATGGTCTGACTTTTCTTTGGAAGTCTTGTATGTGTTATTTCTTTCGACTTACACACTATTTTGGGGTTCTCACAGTATGTGTCATCATGACTTCGACTTTTGAGTCGTGACACTGCTCCTCTTAAAATGACTTCGAAAAGTTGTTTTCAACCTTTGGACAAATCGTTTTAACTCAATTACGGCCCATTTGAAATATGCAATTCAATCTTATCATTTTGAGATACCAAAACAATATTACAATTACTCTTATACGTAAAAGCGTTGCAATAAAGGCTTTTTAGATTATTATTTTTGCAGGTTTATATTTTGTTTTTAATTTTTATATAATAGAATTCAACCTTTATAAATCTTTGTTCCTTACAAAATGGCGTCTTCAACCTTTATAAATCTTTGTTCCTTACTAAATGGCGTCTTCAACATTTCGTCGAGTCCTTTTTAGCCAGTTGCAATCCATTTGAAAAATCATCATTCAAAACATTAATATTTTCAAATCATAAAAAATATTAGAAACTCAGTTTCCTTATGATTTCTAACATCAATTTGCATCAAAAGTATCAAAAAATATAAATCTGAAAATCAGAATCTCATTTTTGAATCAATTTGCCAATTCCAAAAATAAAAAGAAAGTTTTATATTACCTCCCTAGACTATTTAATATCTTATTTTAAACATATATATTTGCTCACGTAGACATACAAAATAATGCAAAATTATAAATAGTAATGTGTCCACGTGGACACATATATACCTTTAAAATACACTATTAAATAGTTTAGGGGGTAAAAAATACGGTATTAAATAATCTAGGGAGATAATAGGTCCTTTTGAAAGTTTAGTATCGCAACAGCAAATCTGACCAAAATTAAGGTATTTTTCAGACCCTTATTCCTATTATAAAATTCAAAACCAATAAAAAATAAAATTTTAATTTCACCTCCGCTAAGATCTTCTAGCAATTGAAACCTCACTCTTATATGGTATGAATTTAAAAAGGTGAAGTATTGTTTGTAGAACCATTAAATCAAACATGTCATATTTATGACATATATTCACCCAATCAAGAACAATTTCTTGATCCGTTACCATAGTGGGCAACGTGGCCTAAGATTTTATTGTTATGATGAGTATTGCTATATGGACCATCTCAAAAAAAGTTTCAAACATTAAACTTTAATTTGCCTAACACCAAATTTTAACGATGCTTATCTCCATCACCAATTATAATGAAGTAAAAATTCGTTCATATTCAAATTAGGTATTGTAATATGACTTCATATTGTTTTTAAGAGACAAATTGGTATTATTTAATATTTTTAAAGAAAACATATGGCAAGTATAATTTATTATTGAAAGTCGTACGACAAGCAATTAGTTATGTTGAAATAGTACAAGTACGTCTCTTATGTCATATTTATTTAATAGAGTTGTTCAACTATTCAACTTATAATATTTATAGTAGTATTTTAAATACGAGATTCTAATGTGGACACAAGTATTTTGCTTTTTCCTAGGGGTTGACCTTTTTAATGAACAAAATGATAAAAAGATACTCTTTCGTCTCAAAATAAGCATAACTTTAGTAATCGAAAATTATTGTCCCAAAATAAATGTCGAGTTAGGAATTTAAAACAAAAATTTATTATTCTATTCAACTACACCCTTATATTTTACTATCCTCTTATTAGTGTTCAATTCTCAAGAAACATTTATTAAAATAGAGATAGTTTAGTAAACTACTACCTATTGTATTTATTATTTTCTTAATAGAGGTAGTTTTTTTAAGTGACTTATTTTTGAATGGAATGAATACTTGTTACAAGTAGCAAGACTTTTGAAAGAAGACCGTTCAATGGGAAAAGAAAAAAAAAATAGAAAGAGTTTGAAAATTGGAAGGAAGCTTTGACATGAAAAAACTAAAACAGGAAAAAGACCAAACAAAAATAGAAAAATGATAAAATCTTATTACGTAACGTAACGTATCTTATTCTATCCATATCAAGAAGTATCTATTCAAAACAAACGGCAATTATATATATATATGACGTAATAAACGTAAGATTAATTTTAGACGTAATTTTTACTTGAGTGACGCAAAAATTACCCATAGATATAAATGGATCCACCCCTCTAGGTGGGTGCACGTGCACCCCTTAACTTCGAAAAAAATCATATATATCTATATTGAGAAACTGATATAAATTAGGATATAATTAACGGTGTACCCATGAAAAACATAGGAGTGTCATTGTCCTATTAGTACAAGCTAGAGGATCCACTTATGAGACCTGGGTTCGAATCTTGCTAGAGCGTTATTTCACTCAGGGCCGGCTCTATGCTTTGGGAAATAAGGCTTTTGCCTAAAATTAATAACTGAAAAAACAATTTAAATACTAATAATTTTCATCTAAATAGTTTAAGAAAAATATTTTTTTGAATAAATATATATATGAAGTTTGTTTATATTTTAGGCCTCGAATTAAAATTTTGCTTAGGCCCCCAATAACGTTGAACCGCCCCTAATTTCACTATTTTTATTTGTGCACCAAAGTCTTCAAATCGTGGTTCGCCCTCTGTAAATCGGAGTATATATATTAGTACTAATAGTGTAGTCTGTATTATAACTCAAACACAAAAAATGAATATGAAGAAGTTGGAAAGAAGAAATACTATTGTTATTGTTATGTTAGTTGTTGCATTTGATCACTTTACTGCTTCTTTGGCTAACATTGCCACTGATGAAGCTGCTCTTCTTGCCTTCAAATCTCACATTTCTTCTTCTTCTGATCCCACCAACAACAACAACGTAGTCGTCTTGCAAACCAACTGGTCTTCTTCAATTCCATCATCAGTTTGCACCTGGATAGGGATCACTTGCAACGGGCGCCACAGAGTCACTGCTTTAGACATATCTAGCATGCAACTTCATGGTACCATTCCTCCGCACCTTGGAAACCTCTCATTTCTCGTATCCCTTGACATTAGTAACAACACTTTCCATGGAGATCTCCCCGAAGAGTTGACTCATTTGCGGAGGTTGAAATTGATTGATGTTACAAGAAACAATTTTAGTGGTACCATTCCATCATTCTTAAGTTTGTTACCTAACCTTCGATTCGTTTACCTTTCAAACAACTAATATTCAGGGGAAACTCCATCTTCCCTTTCCAATCTAACAAATCTTCAAGAGTTAAGAATACAGAGGAATTTTCTTCAAGGAAAAATCCCTCCTGAAATTGGCAATCTTCGTTACTTGACTTTTTTAGACCCGCAAGGTAATAGACGTACTGGCTCTATACCGCCGTCAATCTTCAACATGACTTCCTTGACAACACTTGCTATAATACACAATCGTCTTGTCGGTAAACTTCCTGTAGATATTTGTGACAATCTACCAAATCTTGAAGTGCTTTTACTCTCAACAAACAACCTGGATGGACTAATCCCATCAAATTTACAGAAATGTTCAAAGCTACAACTGTTGACATTGTCAGGCAATGAGTTCACTGGACCTATACCAAGAGAACTTGGGAACTTAACTATGCTCACAGTCTTGCATCTTGGAGAAAACCATTTAGAAGGTAAGTCGTATGAATTACTCCCTCGGTTTCAATTTGTTTATCTAGTTTTGACTTGGCACTTGTTTAAGGAAGTAAAAAGGACTTTTGAATCTTATTGTCCGTAGAATGTACCAAAATACCCTATAATCTTAGAGTCTTAAACAGGTCACATGAAAAATTGAAATTAAGAAAAAAAGACAAACTGACTAAAAAGGGAAGTAAGATAAACAAATTGAAACAGAGGAAGTATATCTTTATGCTTTTGTGTTTATTTTAAGATTTCTCAAAAGCTAAGCAATATCAATATGTACTAATGTTTATGCATTTTACTTTAATTGGCAAGAGAGTTACCGGTCGAGATAGGTAACCTACAAAACCTCCAAGTGCTTGGGTTAAGAAATAATAAGTTAAATGGTACTATTCCTGCAGAAATTTTCAACATTTCAGCATTGCAGATATTGACAATGTATGGAAATCAGCTATCAGGTAGTTTACCTTCAGATTTAGGCGTTGGAACGCCTAGTCTTGAAGAAGCTTACCTTGGATCAAATGAACTCAGTGGACGAATTGCTCCTACCATCTCGAATTCTTCAAAGCTAACTCTTTTAGACCTTGCAGACAACAAGTTTACAGGTCCAATTCCTGATTCACTTGGTTCATTAGAGTTTCTTGAAGTCCTATTCTTGGGAGGTAACAATTTCATTAATGAGCCATCTTCTTCTGAGTTAAGATTCGTCTCGTCCCTGACTAATTGTAGATATTTAAGAGAAGTGGTCATTGAAGATAATCCTTTGAATGGTTTCCTTCCATCTTCTATTGGAAACTTTTCTGACTCTTTTCGGATGTTTGTTGCACGTAGAACCAAACTGAAGGGTACAATCCCGGAAGAAATTGGAAACCTGAGTAGCTTAGGTGTGCTAGCTCTCTCACATAAT
This sequence comes from Solanum gracilifrons, assembly GCA_029582605.1. Lineage (NCBI taxonomy): Eukaryota > Viridiplantae > Streptophyta > Magnoliopsida > Solanales > Solanaceae > Solanum > Solanum gracilifrons. The sequence continues at coordinate 19,663 of JAJOOH010012451.1, forward strand.
GACTTCACTGGTTCGATACCTGAGAAGTTGAGAACCATGAAGAATCTCCAAGAATTTTACTTGGAAAATAACAGCCTAAGTGGAACAATACCTGATGATATCTGCAGTTTACGAAATCTTGGAGCTTTAAAATTGACTGGAATCAAATATCTGGTTCAATTCCAGCATGTTTAGGAAATGTTTCTTCTTTAAGATATCTTCATTTAGCTTTCAACAGATTGACTTCCACCTTACCTGAAACCCTGTGGAGCCTTCAAGATCTCTTGGAACTCAATGCATCAGCAAATCTGTTTAGCGGGCGCATACCTCCTGAGGTTGGTAATCTAAAGGCTGTGTCACTAATTGATCTGTCAAGAAATGATTTTTCTGGTAATATTCCTAGTACTATAGGGGGTCTTGAAAAGTTGATTAGTCTTTCCATGGCACACAATAAATTGGAAGGGCCTATTCCGAGTTCATTCGGGAAAATGGTGGGCTTGGAATTCTTGGATTTTTCTTATAACAATCTTACTAGTGAAATTCCAAAGTCACTTGAAACACTCTCACATCTCAACTACTTTAACATCTCTTTTAACAAATTAAGAGGAGAAATTCCTAGTAGTGGTCCATTTGCAAACTTCACCAGTCAATCTTTCATTTCCAATTCTGCACTCTGTGGTGCTCCTCGCTTTAATGTGTCGCCATGCCTCATCAAATCCACCAAGAAATCAAGGAGACACAGAGTTCTAACAAGTCTGTATATCATATTAGGTATTGGATCGATGATTCTCACATTGGTTCTAGGATATGTTTTGTTAAGGTGGCAAAAGAGAAGGAAGAATTCAGGTCAAACAGATGCATCTTTGGTTAAAAGACATGAAAGAATCTCTTATTATGAACTTCAGCAAGCAACGGAAGGATTCAGCGAGAGCAATTTGCTTGGTACCGGAAGTTTCAGTATGGTATACAAAGGGATACTTAAAGATGGGAATCTTTTGGCAGCTAAGGTATTCAATGTGCAATTGGAGGGAGCATTCAAGAGCTTTGAAACAGAATATGAGATACTACGCAACCTTCGCCATAGAAATCTAACAAGAGTGATCACTAGTTGTTCCAATCCAGACTTCAAAGCCTTAGTATTGGAATACATGCCCAATGGAACACTTGATAAGTGGCTACACTCTCATGATTTGTTCTTAGACATGTTGAAGAGATTGGACATTATGATAGACGTGGCATCGGCATTAGATTATCTCCACAACGGGTATCCAACACCCGTGGTGCATTGTGACTTGAAGCCAAGCAACGTCTTGCTTGATCAAGACATGGTTGGTCATGTGAGTGATTTTGCATTTCAAAATTGCTAGGTGATGAGGAGACTTTTGTACAAACAAGGACTATTGCAACCATTGGATACATTGCTCCAGGTAATTGAAATTTCAAACTTGACATCCTTTAGATTTTCACATTTCAAACTTTATCTAACAAGATTTCTCCCATGATTGCAGAGTATGGACAGGACGGAATAGTATCCAAATGTTGTGATGTTTATAGTTTCGGTATCATGATGATGGAAACATTTACAGGTATGAGGCCAAGTGATGAAATGTTTACGGGAGATTTGAGCCTAAGATGTTGGATTAATGATTCTTTTCCTAATGGAGTTGTGGATGGCAATTTGTTAAGGCCAGAGGAAGAACATATTAAAGAGAAAATGTAATGTGTATTGTCTATCATGGAATTGGCTTTGAGTTGCACTTTAGTGTCACCTGATGCAAGAGTTAACATTGAAGATGCTCTTTAAGCCCTCCAGAAAATAAGACATCAGTTTGTCAATAGTTGTGCAAGGACTTAAAAACAAATCATCAAAGGATTTATTTTGTATTATTTAGGTTCGAAATTCAATTTAAATGATTTGGATACAAGTTATGCAGGGATTAATTATAATGAGATTAGCTAATTAGTTATATAGAGATTATTTTTATTGGGTGTTTGGTTCATGACACTAAAGAATTGAATGTCTTTGTTCATCCCTCATCAAAAGAATCTAATGATCTACATAAACTAATACACTAAACACAGCATCAGGTCTACAACCAAATGGAGCTTTCTGTACATCAACTGCTATTCTCTAGACCAAGGATGTCATTAGCATTACTACGAGTAACCTGAGCATGTCATGACTTTAAGGTTGTGTTTTGTAGAAAATGTTTTCCAATTTTTCCTTGTTCGTTTCATCAAATATTTTGAAAAACATTTTCTATAAGAAAACTGCTCCTCTTTTTTTCGAATTTATATCACTAAACAGAGTGTCATAGAAAAACTGCTCCTTGAAAATGAGGAAAATGACTTTCCTGATGAAATAGGGAAAACAAGTTACATTCCACATTGATTGTGTCCTCTGTCTTCCCCACCCCCCATAGCCCTCACCCCACCATTCCACACCCCACCCCAACCCACCTCCCATAATATTTATCTAAATTATATCCAAATGGCCGCACACATACCTCTTAGAAACAACTAGAAATATTAATATTGCACTTGGAAATAATTATAAGCGCGAATTAATAACTTCTACAACACCAAGGTGACAAACCAAGTATTGCATCATCATCATCTAGCTAATCAGACAAGAACCCTCGACACCATAAATAAATTCCTCCTTCTGCTCATGTTTGTTTTAATTGAATACGAGCAATATGTAGAATCAGAACAAGTAATTGTTAAAATTCTTGCAAGAATATCCATCCACTTTGAATTCTAAGGAGGTCTGAAACAGCTTGTACAAACATCATTATTTTTGGACATCCTTGTTAAAATTTATGTCTGTGTATTCTGTATTTGATTCAAAATTATGAATTCTTTCATCTATGACGATAACAAAGAAAATTTATGTGTGTATTCTATATTTGATTCAAAATTAAAACTTTATCTAAATATTTTCTTACATTTCGAACAATTTGATAAATCCATTAGATTTCAAGATTAGGAGACATCATATAGTTTTTTTTTTATTCGATTTCTATCAAGTTCTTTCGATTTTCGGGGAGTTCATTGATTCTTTCAAAGTTATCATTTCAAATTTTGAAGTTATATGAAACGGAGTAATTGATGATACCTTCAAAATTTTAAATTTTCTTAAAAAAATAATTAATTTTGTTATCAATAATTCAATAAAGTCTAGAAAATAGTATGATTTCTTTTTAATAAAAAAATCACTAAATAAAGAATTTGATTGAAGAAGAAGAAGAAAAAAAAAAAGGAGAGGGATTCAACTTGACGTGGGGGTGGGGTGAGGGTGGGAGGTGAAAAAAAGAAAAGAAAATGGAGGGATGGATCAACTTGAAAGTTGAAAGTGGGGGATGGAAGATGAAATTAAAATTAAAATAAGTCAAAAATTAAGAGAATAAGTCAAAAATTAAAAGAGAGATAAAGAAAAAACTTAAAATGAATTTTAACACGTGTCATGTAATGATTGGTGTGAACACACTTGCTTCTTAAAATCTAGGGCTGACCGAAAAATGATATAATAATATCAATGCATAATTATTTAGTGAGGTAATAGGACGGTTGCAAAGTGAAGATGTCTTTTTGAAAATTCGGGACAACTCTAATTGTGACTTTATGTCTTTTCTCAAACAAAAAAAAAATCGTGTATGTTATGATCATGAGAGAATTCAAAATGATAATATAAAACCTTCAATTATTTGAATTCGTTACTGTACCTAATTATTTGACATTTAGTAGAATTATACCCTAAATCAAATACCTTAGAATTGAAATGATAGTGAAGAACCCTGGTAATGGTATATATTCATTTAACTACGACTCTTCATATTCTTTAATTTAAGATTAAAATGGGAAAAACTTGATTTATCTACTTATTTTAGAACAATTATTTAGTTTTCATTATTTTAGCAATTATATATAACTCTTAAATTCTAGAAATCCTAATTGAGATGTTTAATCTAGTAGAGCATGTTTGACATTATTGTTGGGAAGCCAAAAACATTTATTTTGATGAAAAAACACTTTTTTATAGAAATTAAGGTGTTTGGCTAACATATAAAACTGCTTTTAATTGGAAACAGAAGCAGTTTTTCTATTTTTGGGAAGAAGCTAAAAGTTTTTGTTTCTTAAAAAAAGCAGAAGCAGAAGCAGAAGCAAAAAAGAACAGCAAGACCAAACTATCTTTGTCATATATACATATTTACCAATATATTCTTTATATTTATTTATTTATTGTGGTGAATTTTCATATGTAGTGATTAGGATTGTTCATGGTTATGGTTAAAAAACTAAACCGAACTGCAATCCAAACCAAACCGATTAAAAAAATTGATATTTGATTTGGTTTGATTTTAAATTTTGAAAACTGATACTATTTGGTTTGGTTTAGGTTTTACTAAAAAACAATCGCAATAATAACCAATTTGAACCGATAAACTAGATATATAAATTTTGTAATCATATATCATTATAAGTGGGAAGCTCCAAACCTAAAAGTTGAATAAGGATTTTACCCCAACTACAAATTAAAATGTTATAAAATATTTAATTATTTAAATATTAATTGTATCATTTTAATTAAAATATTAATAACTTTTCGACTTCTTTTGATTAATTACTAATTAAATATCTAATT
>JAJOOH010012452.1:0-19568 GCA_029582605.1 Solanum gracilifrons
ATATATTTAGGTGTCTTACAACCTATAAAATTAAAGATATATGCATCTTCTTTCCAACGCCACCATTTTTGCATCAATCAATGTTCCGAGTAAATGGTTATTATCATTTTACTAACATTATACAGTACAATGACGATTTAACAGACGGTAAAAAATTCCAAAAGTGGTCGCTTTAGTCTTTTTACCCTAAGGAAAACCCTCAACATAACTAATAAAATATCCAGAACAATCAGATTTTCATCTCTTAATCGCCGGTTCTCATCTCCCTCAAACCCTAATGGAAAATCCTAAGAAAAATCAAACCATAACACTTTCTAGCAAGGTTCTTTCAAATTAATTTTGAAGATTCCTCTTTAGTGTAAGTCTTTCACCAATAATTAAATTATTTCCAACTCAAATTCATTCATATGATTATTAATCATTAATAAAAAAACATTAATTCTTGGCCTAAGGGTTTTCAAAAAACTAATTCATGAATCTCAAGAAATTTTTTCTTGATCGTTCTCCTTAAAATTAGGATTTCAAGTGTTCCAATCATATTCTTCTTCAAACTTGTTCAAAAACATTGTTCGTGCAGGTATGTAAGACTATTCATAGTGTTGGACTAGTTCTTCCTCACGCCCTTCATCTATATTCAGTCAATGGAAACTTCAATCTAGGGTTCTGCCCTCAGTTTTATGAAATTTTCTATATGAGTTATATACTTGTTCAGAACTCTACATTCTTATATTATGAGATTGCAATATTATATGCATTGATACTCTTGAGTTGTTGTTCATGCTTATACTTCTCATGAACCCTAGTTGATGAGATTTTTCTCAAAAGTCTGTGTGCATTTATTTCCATACATTAGTTTCGGAAATTAAAGTGAGTTCAAGAGTATTTTAAAGTATCCTTTGAGAAGAGTTTAAGGGAAACAAAATACTTCCAAAAGTACTATATTAGTATTGAGAAAATAACTAATATTTTAAAGAGGATCATGAATAGTTTTCAAAAGCATTTCAGCCAGATAAAGAGAATTTTAGTTATCCCTTAAATAAAGTATTACTTTCACCTTGAAAAGAGAGTAATATTTTTAGAAAAGTATAAAGAATTTTTTGATTATTTTAGAAAGATTGAGTACAATTCAACTATCTCGTAAAGAGGCCCTTTTGAGAAATTATCTCAACCTCGAGAGCACTTTTACATGAGCATACAGTTATATTTTGGGAGTAGTATTAAGCACCGGTTTGGGGTAAGAGTTAAGATAATTAAAACTCCATAAACTATGTATCCAATGTAGATAGGATCGTACCTCAAGACAGACAACTCCTCACCTGCCTCAAGAAGGCTTTTTAGTGGATCTAGCAGTTCAATTGTGTCTTTTACTCTGGCAAGGTATAAGTCTACTCTAACAACATGGGTAAGCCATTGTATCATCACGAGGCTCATAGTGATGGCTGCCGGTTCGAGAAATTCCCCAATAAAGTAAAGTATATTTTATTTATATATTTTATTTCAGTATTTACTATATTTGCGTTCTTACAGTAAGAGCTTAAATTATTTTCATCATAATTAAGAGTATACATCAGTTGAGTACTTTTAGTCCTTCAGTTGAGTATTTACTATTACTTCATCCCTACAAAAAAGAGTTTAAATAATTTTCATCATGCTTTATACTATTCGTCAGTTGAGTTACTTTTAGTCTTTTAGTTGAGTTATTTAGTTTATTATGCCCTACTACATACTAATACATGCAATGTACTGATGTCATTCGACCTAAATCATTTCATGATGTACATTTAGGAACTTAGGATCATCGACCTGAGTTTCGTTGAAATCATACCATCCACTCGTAATCTTTTGGTGAGCCCTCCTTGCTTTTGTAGGACCTTAGTTTTATGATTTGCTAGTAGTAGCATTTTTAGGTATCGTAGGTCTTGTCCCGAACCTATCTTAACACATTAGATGCTTCGTAGCGAGACAATCTTGGTCAATCTTGTTGTATTCAGTTACTAATGTCTTAGTTAAAACTTTATGTTTAATACTCCGTAGTTTCGGATAACTTTGAGATTTAATAAATTATTTTAAGAAATTCATAGAATTTGATGCTTGTGTATGCTTGAGTTAGTCTTGCGCTTAGTAGTCAGTCAAGACAAGGGTTTGCTTGGGAACCAAAAATGGTTCTCGAGTGCCGGCCACGTGCAGGGTGTAGGCTCGGGGAGTGACAATCCTAAGTACCAGAATATGCATCATAAAAAGATGTAGGTCAATTGACATCAGCACATTGAATGTACGAGTAAGTAATATAGCTGAATAACAAATAACTGAACTGAAAGTCTGAAGGTAACCCTACTCAAATATAGTATAAATTATGATGAAAAATCATTAAGCTCTTACTATAAGTGTCACGACCCCAAGTATACCCTTGATGTAACATGGCATATAGAACCTCGTAAGGCTCTACACAAGCCACTTACCGTACATCATACCAGATAAAGAGATAAAGAATTGAAATGATAGCATTACACATTTCAAAAGAGTTTTACAAAGAGGAATTCTAACATAAGTCTTAATAAGCTATCAAATACATCATAAAGGAAGTGATTAGGACATAACAATACATCACATACAAAGTCTGAACATGGAAGTGACATAAAGCTAAATAAAGTATCTCGGTTCTAGAAACATGAGGACTCACCAATCTTCAAGGTCAATCGAACCGACTAGCAACGTGTATGAGAGGTAGGAGTGTCAGACCCTACAATAGTGAAAGAATGTAGGCACAAGTATGAATTACAACATGAAATGTACTAAGTATGGGGCAATATGCATAAAAATAAACATGATTAGTTTAAAACATGTAGGTATGATCATTCCTTCAACATTTAAAGATTTAAAAGAAGACTTGACATGTAAATCATGAAATATAGTCAAATACATTAACGTAAAGGACATAAGAAAACTTTGAAGAAACATAGTCATTTTGTGGGATATTAGCTTTAGCGGGCAATGAGACCGTGAGAGATATATCATGCAATCTGGTATATCGCTCATATCGATATAAGGGGATTCTACTAACAAAGGTAGAGTTAGTACATATCATCGTTTGCTAAAGTAGATCAACTAGATAGGTCATTCAAGACAATTCTACGGGGCACATAGTTTAGGACTTGAGGTTACTATTAGAGACTACCCTATTTGAGCCTCAACCTCAAATCCCTCTCGGTGATAAGTCTAAATCCCAACGGATTGGATAAAAGTCAAACATCAATGTAATATAAGACTAAAACTCTAACTTAAACAATTGGATTTGAGATTGAGAAATTTGAAACCTTTGAGACCTCATGGAGGAATGGATTTCATGGGTGAATACCCACACACGTTGATACTTAGAGCCCAAAAAGAATAGAGGATTAATGAACTTGATTCAACCCTAGCTTCTTCTTCTTCATTGGTCTTGAGAGAATTTGGGGAGAATTAATTTTGTTAGGTTTAGGGGAATTAGGAGAATGGGGTTGAAGTGGGTAGTTTTAGGACCTAGAAGCAATATATAGGGCTCAAGGTTAAAGGAAAAACAACATAGTTTTGTTTTAAAACAATTTGGGAAAAGACTCAAAAGACCCCTAAAATAACTGTTGAACCTCATTTATGATTTCAATGCCCTATACTGGTCAACGGTAAAATGATTCAAAATCCTTGAAATTGGACCAATTTTGATGGGATTTGTCTACAACTCATGGGTCTTCCTAAAGACCGTAGAAACCAATTTGACCTCTTAAATTTCATGAAGTCTAAAACCCACCTACGAGACCTACCTACTTGTACGAATAACGACGGGCCGTATGGTAAACCTTAATAAGGTACTGGGACTTGATTTTAAAATTTTATTTTTCCACCTCCTACGGCTGCCATCTATGGACCATCGAAGTTTCTATTATCCGTAGATGGGATCCATAGAACCAGAATGCACCTCAGAACCCCTTTCCTGTATTTTAATAAAATCTAAGGTGTTACAGTATCTCCCCCTTGGGGAAGTTTGTCCTCGAATGGAACACAAGGTAGTACAAAAAAGGTAGGGAAAAAAGACCTAACAACCTAACATGAATGCAACTTTACCAAAATAAATAATATCAAGGAGGAACATCAACTCCAAGCTTAAACATATTAAAAACATGATTTCATAAGGTATACATGAAATTCATACTCAATACAAATAACCATGAAGAAATCAATGAAGCTAAATAAAAATCTCAAAAGCAAGTAGTTCACGAGCCAGCAAGCATGAGGAAACATGAGAATGACTAACACATGAGGATGGACCGCGAGCAACTAAATACCTCAAGCTAGAGTAGGGTCAGAGGTAAAAAGATGGGGATAACGGGACATCATATCGACCTCGGCTTCCCAAGTAGTACCATCAACCTTTTGATTCCTCCATACGACCTTTACGGATTCAACTTCCTTATTTCTAAACTTTTTTACTTGTTAGTCTAAAATGTCAACCGAAACTTCTTCATAAAAGAGACTCTCCTTTATACGAAGATTCTCCAATAGTACAATAGATGTTAGATCACTAATATATTTCTTCAATTAGGAGACATGGAAAACCGTATGTACCAATGCTAGGTCATTAGGCAAAGCAAGCTTCTAAGAAACTCTACTAATATGGTTCGAAATGTGATATGGGCCCACATAACGGCGACTATGCTTCCCTTACTTAAAAAACCTCATGAAACCTTTCATAGGTGGAATCTTCAAGTAGACCCAATCATCAACATCAAACCCTAATTCTCTTCTTCTAACATCGACATATGACTTTTGTCTACTTTGAGTTGTTTTCAACCTTTCTCTAATAAGTAAAACTTTTTCCACAACTTCATGTACCAATTCAGGACATATCAAGGAAACCTCGCCAACTTCAAACCAACCTATAGGAGATCTATACCTCCTACCATAAAGAGCCTCAAATGGAGCCATACCAATACTTGAATAATAGCTATTATTATACGCGAACTCAATCTAAGGACAATGATCATCCCATTACCCTTGAAATCGATCATAAAAGCCCTCAATATATCTTCCAATGTTTGGATAGTACGCTCCGCTAGCCCATGGTTTGAGGATGGAAGGTTGTACCATCAAAACTTTGGAAGATATGTTGGGGTCTTATGTGGTCGATTTCAAGGGTAATTAAGAATTAAACCAAGCACCATGGTAGGAGCTGATGGATATGGGAACTCCATGCAACATAACTGTCTCCCTTAGATACAACTTAGCATAGTCTTCCATCAAATACGAAACCTTGATGGGAATGAAACCAACCAATTTCTCATGCGATCTACAATAACCCAAATCAAGTTATGTTGTCACCGGTATGGGTAGACAAATAATGAAGTTTATATTCAAATATTCCCACATCCAAGTAGGAATACTAATATCTTGAGACAAATATCCTACCTTTAATGCTCAACTTTCAGTTGCTGACAGTAAGGATACTTAGCCACAAATTCCAGAATATCTTTCTTCATCCCCTCCAACCAAAAAACCTCCTGTAAGTCACGGTACATCTGGGTGGCTCCCAGGTTAATGGAACATCAGAACTATGGGCTTCATATAAAATTTTCTTCCTGAAATCATCGATGTCGAGAACACAAAAATGACTTTGATATCAAAGCACACCATCTCTGCCTTGAGAGAAAGCCTCAATTAACATTTTAAGCACCACTTCCTTCAACTCAACAAAAATTAGGTCAAGATCTTGCTTGGCTTTCACATCCGACATAAAAGACGATTTTGAACCATTGAGGACTAAAACACCACCTTTAGTGGAATCAACCAACCGAACCTTCAATCAGACTAATTTATGAACATCACTAACCAAATCTTTCTCATCTTCTTTAACATGAGCGACACTACCCATTGATAGACGACTAAGAGCATCCGCCACCATATTTGCCTTATCGTGGTGACAGAGAACACTCGTATTGTAATCCTTTAGCAGATCAACCCACCTTTTTTGGTGAAGATTGAGATCTTTTTTCTTGAACAAATATTGCGAAATCTTATGGTCAGTAAAGACGTCAACATGGACATCATATAGGTAATTCCTCCAAACCATTAGGACAAATACAACTGTAGCTAGCTCCAAATCATAGGTGGGATAGTTATTTTTATGAATCTTAACTTACATGGAAGCATAAGAAATAACCTTCCCATTTTTCATAAGAACACATCCTAGTCCAATCCTTGAAGCATCACAATAAACAATAAACACATCAGATCCTTTTAGTAGAGTCAATATTGAAGTGTATGTAAGTCTATTTGTCAATTCTTAGAAACTCTTCTCACATGCTTCCGACAATAAGAACTTAACTTTCTTTTAGGTCAATGCCGTCAACGGAGAGGCAATCAAAGAAAACCCATCCACAAACCTTCTATAATAAACAGCCAAACCCAAGAAACATCGAATATCTGAAGGGGACAAAGGTCTAGGTTTACTCTTAACCGCATTCATCTTCTTCAGATCTACCTCAATACTCATAGTGGGAATAATTTGACCAAGAAAAGCCATGGATCTCAACCAAAACTCACATTTACTAAGCTTTGCAAAGAGTTATTGGTCCTTGAGGTCTTGCAACATAATCATCAAATGATTTGTGTGCTCATGCTCACTTCTTGAGTAAATCAAGATGCCATCAATAAATACAATCAGAAACATGCCAAGATATTGTCTAAACACTCTATTCATCAAGTACATTAATGAAGCCGGAGAATTAATCAAAAAAAATTATATTACAAAAAGCTCATAATGACCATAACGAGTTTGAAAAATCCAACTTCTAAATGTCAAGTTCCTTCATTCTCAATTGGTGATAACGGGACCGAAGATCGATCTTAGAAAAGTAACTTTCCCCTTGGAGTTAATCAAGCAAGTAATATGTCCTTGCAAGAGGATACTTATTTTTAATGGTAACCATGTTCAATTGGCAGTAGTAAATACACATGCAAAGTGAACATCTTTCTTTCAAACAAACAAAAACTGAAGCACCCCATAGAGAGATACGCGGTCGGATGAAACCTTATCCAAAAAATCGTTCAATTTTTCTTTTAGTTCTATAAGTTATGCCGGAGCCATAGAATAAGGAAGAATAGAGATAAGTTGCGTGTGTAAGAGAAGGTGGCTACCGAAGTCTATTTTCCTTTAGGGAAGAAAACATAGGGTACATCATTAAGAAAAGCTTCTGGAAACTCATTTACAATGGGGATCGACCCAAGAGTTGGGGTTCTGGCATCCATATTTCATGACCTAAGGTAGACCCTAGGCGTAACATGGAGTACAAGGCCTTTAGAGGTCTCATACAAGTCACTTAGCTTTCATGATACAAGATAATAGAACTGTAAGATTTAAAAAACATTTTCAACATTAAAGAGTTTATAGGATGAATCAAAAGTCTAAACATCGCCTCAAAGCCATCTAGTACATCAAAGGTGATCGAGGCGTAGCCCATACATCAAGTTAAACAACTTAAAAGTAAAGACAAAAAAATCTGAATAACATCTTGGTCTTCAGAACATGAGGATTCACCACTACTAAGTAAAAGTTGAATGTAACTCCTAGCCATGAGAATGAGAACTTGTAACGTCGGACCCTACATTAGAGAAAACAATGTAGGCAAGAGAATGTGATAGTACAAAAATGCACTAAGTATAAAAGTCATGCATAAAACATATAAAATCATGCTTAAAAGAGCTTTCCATGACATGCACTGATCAAGCTAAAACGTGAGTAAAAAAGTGAGAAACATAAGTCGTATAGCATGGTCAATGCAAGCTACAATTTTCAAACCTTTGTGAGATACTTCTACAAGTTACCTTAGTACACTATTGTAGGAGATTTAGCTTTAACCAAAATATAAGACAATGTGAGCTATCTACACAAAATCTAGTGTCTACCCCATACCGAAAAGGGGTGTCCTACTTGCCAAGGTAAGACCATGAACTTCTAGCTAGTATGGATCCACTAGTTGATGTCTATATAAGACAAGCATTCAGTGGGGGGGGGGGGGGTATAGGTATGGTATAAGGAGATTACTACTAGAAACCCGACCTCTACTAACACGAGAGCTTCCATCTCAATATCCTTTCGGTGCTAAGTGTAAATCTAATGGAATAGTCATTTTTAACTTGTCTTTATCATCCATGGAAGGCCACTTCATATTTCCAATTCAATCTAAGTCATATGTCATCCATGGAAACTTACAATTAAGACTACCAATCCAAGCTAGGTTTCGTTGGAATAGCTCTTTAACTTTGATTCATTTTAGGTGAGAAGACCTTTCAACCTTCGAATACTTTATATGAGAAAACCTTTCACATTCATGCATGAAGTAGTTATGTGATCAATCCTTTCGCAACAATTAACCACAAAAACAAGATAATAACATCATATATCATCAATTCCTTAAGAACATGCGTAATTCCATAATAATGCAACGCTCACACTCACAAAGATGAACACAATGTATGATTTCACCCATAGGTTTGCCCGTATTTTGAAACCAACATTTGTTTCAGCTCACTTAAGATCAAAAAGGTCTTTTCAAGACTTGTAACGGGGCTGAGTGCAAAGGTATGGTCATTTAGGCTCAATGGAAATAGTCATCATGAAATGTGGTGTGAACAACACTTCCCTTCCTTTTCTTTGTCATTTTTAATTCATGCTCACAAGTCATCCCATTATTCAATTTACATGGATTGTTGGAAAACCCATTTCTTTTTGTATTTTCACAACTTTATTCCACAACTTTTTCATTCCTTTTCTTTTTCATTCTTTTCTTCTTTTTCTCTCATTTTTTTTGTATGGAGGGGTTTCGTTTTTCTCAAAACATGGGTAAAAGGGGACTTTCTTGCACTCCTTGATTTACCTTCTCTTTTCACCACACCCCCAACTTAGGCTTTTGGCCTAAGTTGGCTATTCAAACAAACCACAAATCATGAGGATTATGTGTAATGGATCAATAAAAGGTCACAATGTTATCAAGTTTCTTCCAAGAAAAGGTTAAGGCTCAGAGGGTGCTCAAAAGGGGTTCACACACTCACAAGGTAGGCCACAAAAGAGGTATAATGTCAAATTGCTTCACACTCGTTAAGGTTGCCGAAGATCATATCAAAAGATAGCATCACTTAGTCAGCCGGACCAACGGGGTAAATTCTAGGTGTCATCACACATGGTTCACGGTAAACTCATCACACAAGATATTGACATCATAGTCAAACAAGACTCCACACTTTCCCTAGTGTTCAATGTTCATCACAAGAGACTCAACTCGATTCTTGGGTAGTCACAACGAGATGCAAAAAGTTCACATATTGGCTATCCAACTTCATTTGGCCTCATTGTAGCCGCACATTCATTTTTGTTCGATTATAAGCACTATTCAAGACATCGATATTGATCAAATCGATACTCAAATTTGGTAAAAGAACAACCATTTTCAACACAAACAAGAGGTGACACAATTTTTTTCAGAAAGGTGCAGTGTATAAAACACAATTTCAGCTCAAAACCTAATATATAAACGAAACATCAATATTCACAAAAAAATCACACAAAAGGTAGGCCTCACACCACAACAAATAAAGTCATTTGTCCTTAAATGCAAACAAAAATATCCAAAAGTTAAAAAAAAAAAAAAGTAAGACAGAGAGGGAGGTAAAGCTGGGATCCTATCTACACAGTCGCTCCATCTGTCTGGGCATCAGTGCCTGGTGCATCAGTCTGGACTTGGGCATCAGTGTCCGGAGTCACATTAGAAGGAACAGTAATAGCACTAAGAGTTGCCAAAGGTGTATCTACCAAAGAAGCATGTACAACAACATCTACCATGGCCTCTTTTGTCTCAGTAATGCCCTCATATGCAACTTCCCCAGCCTCCTCAAGCATCTTCTCATCAGTCTCTACCTCAGACTCGGGGTCAGCTGTCTGCTCAACTCTAACCTCATCTTAGGTGGTAGCCAGAGGCATATCTGGCTTATCTGGAATCTCCACCGTCCCAAAGATCATGGACATGTCGGTGGACTTAAGTTGATCCACATTGCTTCTCAACACAGCTATGGCGGCCTTTAAGGCCATCACCTCCTCGGTGGCCCCTTGGCTACACTCGTACACCGCTATCCTTGCCGCAAGGGCATCAATGGCAGCGCTCAATGGTGTCACAATATCATCCTGGGCAGTCTAAATCATGTCCGGAATGGAGGCTTCGAGTCTGGCATCCCGACGAATAGTAGAATGGGAAAGTTGTCCCATCCGCAGTAATGAAGCCTGAGTGATCCGGGCTCGGGAGACAGCATCAGTGAGTCTAGGAGGCAACGCAGCAGTAGAAGAACTAGGGATATCAGAAGGTACAGAACAAGAAGTACCTCAAGTCCTAGGGGCCGGAGTAGGCAAAGATGCCTCTGCAGGTACTGATTTTATGTCTACAATAGGGGAAGAAACCACCGGGGCTGCCTTCTTCTTCTTCACAACCTGGTCCTTTATATATTCAGCCTCGATCCTCTGGATATCAGTGGAGGATGTGAGAATCACTTCCACATCCTTCTTTGCATCTCTAGGAACTCGAGCCCGTCTGCATAGCTCGATGATCAATTTCGGAAAAGGGAGTGAGGTCTGGCACTGCTTGGCCCTCATAACCATCTCATGTGCTATAATCATCCCCAAATTAAGCTTCATCTCATCAATGATGCAACCCAGACATGCTGCCTTGGCATGCCGTAGAATCGACTCGTTCTGAGATGGCATAATAGTACTGCTGATGAAGCCAAACTAGAATCTTGCAGCTATGTTTAGATCCTTCTTCTTAGGTGCTCCAATTTCCAGCCATTTGGGGGCATTGTCTGATATGAGAGGATCTAACCATTTCTTCATAATTTCTAATGTGGTAGGCCGGATCATGTGTTGGCAGTCGTTATCAAATCATCAGGACAGTCCAGGACATCATGATAGCTTGACTATCACACTTGACCTTCTTTCCCCAAACTACGACATAATCAACCGGTTTAATTGCAGCTGCTTACTTTTTCCTCTGTGGTATCAAGGTCCCATAAAAAACATAGAACTCTCAGACCCAATTTGGAATATACGAGCCATGGGGCTTTGTGAAGATCTAGAACTTATGAGACTTCAGACATCTCATAATCTCGAGGTACCTATCAATCACACCATCAGTGGACAGGCGCTTCTCCTCAATGATTGTTCTCAGCCCCTCAGTCTTTAATCTGTTCATAGACTTTGGGGAAGGACCCTGTACAGGAGGTGCTAGGACTACAGCCTGCTCTGGAACTGGAGGAGAAGAAATGGTGGGTGGAGGGGTCCTAATCCTAGACGGATCATGCATTCTTTTTTAACGTAGCTCTGCCCTCTGTGCTACTACCAGCTCAACATCATCAGAAGCTATAGTCTGAGGCTCCTGATGCTCACCCTCACTCTTAGAATTGGTGAGGTAAGTGTCATAGATTTCGGAGTTTGCCTCCGGTGACACAGGTGTTTTGCCTTTACCCTTGCCTTTCCCACCAGTTATGGGGAGGTTTTTGGCCTTACCCCACGATGCAGCCGAATCCTCATTGGGTGCAATCATTTTTGCTTTCCTTCGGGGTGGCATGTTTCTTCCTGCAACTTTAGATCTATCCAAGTCTGCAAACCATCAGGAAAAAGTTAGAAGCAATTCCGTTAGGATCATAGAAAAATAGTTGCAGACAGACTCGCCGAATCGGTCGACGAGTCGCCGAATCACTTTGGCAGAGCTAGATCGGCTTCGCCGAAAGGATTGGCTTTAAAGCTATTGCAAGTAGGCGATGGTAAATGCCTTTTGGCAAATCACCGCCAATTTTCGGCGAGTAAGGATTAGCCCGCCGAAAGTTACAGTGCAAAAAGGGTACAGGGGTGTAGACAAAAGGCGATCAAGAAGTCTTTCGGCGAGTCGCCGAGTGCCTTCGGCGACCTCAGGCTTCTCGCCGAAAGTTACACAACCCAACAACACATTAAGCATGAAATTAAAGGTGAGATGGGACCTTCGGTGAACCGTCGAGTGGATCGACAAGCTCGACCCAACCCTCAAAACGACCCAACTTGTCGCATTCAACCCCGCAACGCCCGAAAACAAAATCAAAGAATGCACAACTCAAATTAAAACTAGACCCATAGCACCCATTACCTCGGAATACTCAGACTTCTCCCTGTTTTGCCAAATTCGGCCAATTAACGACTTTTGCCCTTAAGAATGACGTCATTCGTTCTATCATTGGGCAAATTACGTTTTTTGGCACAAATACAGGCTACTCAAACTTCGCCCAACTAAATTAAACAACATGCAAGCACAAAAATATGGGATTTCAACAATATAAACATTACGGGCAAGATTATCAAATTAAAACAGGCATTCAAACAGATTATCACTATCAGAGAGGCCCAGCACACGACAACAAGATAAAATCATTGCAAATAAGTACAAAATGCCAAAAGTAAACTTGGGGTTTGGAAAACCAACCTTAAAAGCCGATTAAAATAATATTGAAATGCTAGGCGGCAATTCAATCCCAATCTAAGCACAAGTCAATGACTAAAATACTTTTAAAATGCAAAAATATAAAAACTAAAGTGGGAGTGTGAGTTTGTGATGTTAGAAAGTGAGGGGAATTGAAGAGTTGGAAAATTTAAACCTTTGGCCTTATAAAAAACGTTCAGTTCTCGCCCATTCAGCGACACGCCAAGTGGTCACTTACCTCGCCGAGTTTTACAAGACTTCAAGTTAATCTGGGGTCCAAACGGCGGACAAGATCGCGATCGCCGACCTGGTCGGCGACTCGCCAATAATTTCCTGGGCTTGCCGAGTTGTACAGATTCCACTTTAAAGTTGTCTTGATTCCAACGGCGGTCTGAGTCGGGGTCTCTAACCTTTTCGGCGATGCACCGAGATGACTATTTACTCGCCAACTTTCACTTTTCAAACACTTTCTACACTTTAACCTGCACATTCAACACACCATTATTTACCAAAACAAAAATAAAGCAATAAAAGGGTCTTGGGTTGTCTCCCAAGTAGCGCCTTAGTTAACGTCGTTGCACGATGCAAGTCCTCACTTAAATTCCATTAGTGAGGTTTTCCTCATTTTCGTAAGGAAATCCCCCTTTTGGTTCTGGGTAGAGATCATTCAGCACTTAGTCCATTTGGGACCCTAGTAGATGAATGAGCGTGGAACGTGAGGTCGTCATTTGGTTAACCATAAAGATATTTTCTCTCATCTCATCCATCACTCTGTCAAGTCCTTCGACTTTGTGTAGAATGAGTAAGAGGACCTCTTTAATTTTTCCCCCATCTTGCTTCTTCTTCTTCCGATGCTCGTGAGGGGGGATGTACATGTCTGTCTTTTTGGATAATACCTCTAATTTCTTGACCTTTTGGGCCAAGGCATCCAGCTGAACTAACAATGTGGCCAAATGCTTGTCCTTCTGAGTCTCCTTGTTGGTGTTGGTCACATAATTAAAGAGTTTGGCTACAGTCTCGTATGAGTGTTTCTCCAAACAGCCGAAGAGAGTGGTCAGCCATTATTCTATTTTCGGGGCTATGACCCCGGTAGAAACATTCCAGAAGTAGTTTATCTGGGATCTCATGAGTTGGGCATTTCTGCAATAGGATTTTAAACCTTTGCCACAACTCATACATGGACTCACCGTCCAATTTTTTGAAATTTAGGATGTTGTCCCTAAACATCATCACTCTCGAAAGAGGGCGATGTCTATGCTCAAAACAACAATAGACAAACCAAAACTAAGAATTAAGTTTCACTATAATTAACAAGAACAACATTCAACTTAACTAAAAATTCTCAAGTAACACCACTCCCCGGCAGCGGCGCCATTTTGATAAAATGCTATCAAAGATACTTCATCCAATACTAAGCATTAGCAATCATTCAATAGTAATATGACCCAACTAGTGAGTTGGAGTCGAGTCCTAAGGGAGCGGTTCGTACTCATGAATCAATAAAAAAACATAAATATGCTCAAGTTAATCATAGCTAAAAAACATTTACGAAGAAAAACATGGTTTAAATTATAGGTGACACAAGTGTCAAATATAAAGGGGGTTTGTCTGTACTATCAACTAAAACAACAAATAACACGAAAATACAAATATGGACACGGGATTCTTGGGATGTGATTGGATTATGGGCTAAGGTAAAAAACCGGATAATTGCAATTAATAGTAAACAACTGCAAATCAGTGAATAAGCTAGACTTTAGTGAGGTAAACTTTCTCTCGAACAATTTACCCCGAATCAAATTGGATTCTCTCGAACATCAATAAGCAACAATGAAGCACAACCTTCGCTTTAGTCCATTAACTCTCTCGAGTTGAACCCATGACAACCCAATACCCACAGACCATCGATTCATAATTTTAGTTTTAAAACCTCTCTCTCGAGCAAGCCAAAAACACGAAGTTAAGATTGTATTTGCAACTACAACCCATTAAATTGAACCACAATTACTGAATGAAATCACTTTTAAACAGCAACTAAACTATCAATTAACAATACCCAGCAATTAAATCAGCCCATAATCATATAATCACACCCCAAGAATTGGGGTTTTAGCTAGGCATAGTAAAAATGTAAAAATCGTTACCAAGTTGTGTTTCCATCAATTGGGTAGGATTGATATAGTCTTTACAAAGGTCTAAGATGAAGAATCTTCAACACCAACTTCTAATTTCAGAGAAATGGAAATCTTCAAATCTTCAAAGCTAAGGAAATATTGTCTCTCTATTCATTTAAAAGCTCTAAACTTCAAAAACTACTAAATGTTCAATCAGATTCCACACAAAATCAGATATTAAGCTAAAAATTTAAACAAGTATTTATAGTTGTCAAAAAGTGTATTGTGGAGGTTCAGTCAGTGTAGTTAGTCAGAATCGCCGACCCAATTGACGATCCGCCTTTTAGTCATTTTCATTGTCATTTTGCTTTTGCCTTCAGCATCTTCAGGTTCTGTAACTTTGGGCGATACAGCACTTTATCGCGGAACCGTTCGGCGACTCTATGACTGCTCCTTTCTTTCGTCAACTAGAGTTTCTCCTTCAGGGCTTGGCACTCTGGAATATTAGGTGACACCATGGCTGTTCGGTGACTCGCCTAATGGGTTAGGCGATCCTCAGGCCTTTTTTCCTTCGTTCTTTTATCTGCCTTGTTCCTTTTTGCTCAATAGTGTCCATGCTTTGTTCCTCAATCCAAATACCTGAAATTTAAGGATTTACATTAGTTATTGGTACAAAATATGCATTTGAGGACATTAAATCTATTAAAATAAAGCCCTAAATGAGTCCAAATCGTGGACTCATCAGTTAGAGATACTCTAACAGAGTTTTATTATACTTTATTATATATAAATTGAGTTGTCATTGTATTATTCAATACATTGATTTCCTACCTACTATTTAAATGCTTTATATCAACTGCATCTTTATTGTTGTGTATTTCCGCATTGAGTTGAGTAGCCATGAGTTGAGTAAAGCCGAGGTAAGTGTTTCTTTCAGAATTCAGTTCAAGCTTATGTCATGTTAGTTTTCCCCTCACATGCTCTTACATTCAATGTACTGACGTCAGTTGGCCTGCATCGCTTTATGATGCAGATACAGGTAACCAGGATCATCATCCAGCGCTTCATTGATCCAGTCGAGCACTTAGAGTCATTTGGTGAGCCTCCTTACTTTCTGGAGGATCTTTTTTTTCTTGCTTTGTTTATTTTAGTGGTTTGGATGATTAGGGGTTTTGTCTCGACATCCCTAATAGTATTAGAGGCTTCATAGACAGTTAGACGTTACTAGTTCATTAGTCTTATTCATTTCAATTGTTTTGTTTTGTTTTGTTATAAGAGTTGAGTTGCCTTATTAGCTAGTGAATGTTTCCTTTACATCATTCAAAGTTATTTCATAATCTTATATTTGTTGAGTGAAGTCTTCTACTGAGTAGTAAGCCATGCCATGGTTTCGCTTGTAGCTAGCAATTGTTCTCGAGTGCCAGTCCCGCCTGGGGTGTAGGCTCGGGACGTGACAAACATGGTATCATAGCAAAGACTTCAATAGTCCTAGTGAGTTTATGAAGTCATGTTTGTAGAGTCCTAGTTATCGGTGTGAAGTGTGCCACATCTATAATTAGGAAGCTACAACATTTAGGAACTATCTCACTTCTTTCATACTCATTTCTTACGATAAAGATTTTCTCTACAAAAGTTTCTTTCTATGCACATATATTTCAGATCATACCTCCACGAAGAGTTGTCTGAGGTCATCCCGCTAGGAGAAACATTGAGGAACAAGGGGTACCTAATGCACCCAAAGTGCAACCCCAAGGAGAGGTCACCAATGGCGAATTTCAGGAATATATATGAATGTTGAGTCGAGCTGTGACAAACCAAGTTAGCCAATAAAGAAGAGTTCGACAGGATGTGGCTGATACGTCTAGAATCTGTGAGTTCCTAAGGATGAATCGTCCAAGCTTCACTAGTTCAAGTGTCACTGGGGATCCGGAGAACTTTGTTGAAGAGCTTTAGAAGGTTTTTTTAGGATTATGCATGTTGTTGATAATGAGAGAGTGGAACTAGCTGCATACCAACTAAAGGTTGTTTCTAGAATACGGTTTGACCAATGAAAAAAGGGTAGAGCTGATGGTGCACCGATTGTGAATTGGGTTGTGTTCGACAGTGCTTTCATGGTGAGTTTCGTTCCTCGTGAGCTAAAAAAGGCTAAGATAAGAGAATTCGTCACTATTAAGCAGGAATCTATGAGCGTGGACGAGTACATCCTTAAGTTCACTGAACTTTACCGTTATGCCTCAGAGATGGTTGCTGACATGAGGAGTAGGATGAGTTTGTTCGTTGCTCGGTTGTCTCGTCTGTCAAGCAAAGAGGGCAAGACAGCTATGTTGATAGGAGTATGGACATAGCAAGACTGATGATCCATGTGCAACAGGTTGAGGAAGATAAGCTAAGAGATAGAGAGGAGTTTCGGAACAAGAAGGCTAAGACATCAGGGAATGAGTCCGGGCAGCAGAAGAGTAACGCAAACTGGTCATCCTTCCAACAAAAGCAAAAGGGACCTGCTTCATCATCTACTAGTGCACCTACACCACAGAACAGAGGTGAGTTGAATAATCAGAATTCATAGAATTTCAGAGCTAGACCTGCACAGTCTCAAGGTAGTGTGGCACAAGGAGGTAATTGGGCACCTACATGTACTAACTATGGTAGGAACCACCCAAGAACATTTCGTGATGGCTCCACTGGTTGCTTAAAGTGTGGTCAAGAGGGTCACTTCATGAAAGAGTGTCCTAAGGACAGGTAGAGCGGTGTAAATAGGAGCACTAGAGCCCAATCTTCTTCAGTTGCTCCACCAGACAGAGATGCACCTAGAGGAGCTACTTCAGGGACTGGCGGAGGAGCAAACCATCTATATTCTATCACTAGTAGCCAAGAGCAAGAGAATTCTCCAGATGTTGTCACTGGTATGATCAAAGTCTTCACTTATGATGTTTAAGCTTTGCTAGATCAAGGAGCGAGCCTATATTTTGTGACTCCTTATATTGCCATGAACTTTGATATTCTTCCCGAGCAACTTTTTGAGCCCTTCAGTGTTTCTACACCTGTTGGAAAGTCTATTCTAGCTTAGAGAGTTTATCTTAACTGTACTATTTCCATCAATAACAAGAACATTATGGCTGACTTAGTTGAGTTAGATATGGTAGATTTTGAAGTCATTCTAGATATGGACTGGATTCATGCCTGTTATGCCTCAGTCGATTGTAGAACTCGAGTTGTTAAGTTCCAATTTCCTAATGAGCCTGTTTTTGAGTGGAGGAGTAGTTCAGCAGTGCCTATGGGTCGTTTATTTCGTACCTTAAGGCGAGAAAGTTAGTCCCAAAGGGTTGTGTCTATCACTTAGTCCAAGTTAATGACTATAGTGTTGAGACACCTCATATTCAGTCAGTTTTTGTTGTTAGTGAGTTTTTGAAGGTCATTCCAGACGATCTTCCTAGAGTCCCTCCTGAGAGAGAAATAGACTTCGGGATAGATATTCTTCTCGGTACTCATCCTATCTCTATTCCGACACATAGAATGGATCCAGCAAAGTTGAAAGAGTTAAAAGAGCAGTTGAAAGATCTTCTTGAGAAAGGTTTTATTCGACCGAGTGTCTCACCTTCGGGAGCTCCGGTCTTATTTTTGTGAAAGAAAGATGGTTCTCTTAGAATGTGTATAGATTACCGCCAGTTGAACAAGGTTACTATCAAGAATAAGTATCCGCTTCTGAGAATTGATGGTCTCTTCGATTTACTTCAAGGTGCCACTTGTTTTTCTAAAATAGACCTCAGATCTGGATATCATCAGTTGAGAGTAAGAGAAAGTGATATCCCTAAGATAGCTTTCAAGACCCGCTATCATCATTATGAGTTCCTAGTTATGTCTCTTGGCTTGACGAATGCTCCTGCAACATTCATGGACCTTATGAACAGAGAATTCAAGACTTATTTAGATATGTTTGTTATTGTACCCATTGATGACATTTTAATCTATTTGAGGAATGAGGAAGATCATGCTAGTCATCTCAGAGTAGTCCTTCAAACTCTAAAGGATAAGGAGTTATATACTAAATTTTCTAAGTGTGAATTTTGGCTTGAATCTGTAGCATTCTTAGGCCATATTATTTCCTGTGATGGAATTATAGTTGACACCCAAAAGATAGAGGCAATGCAGAACTAGCCTAGACTCATGTATCCAACCGACATTAGGAGTTTCTTTGGGATTGGTTGGCTATTATAGGAGGTTCATCGAGGGGTTTTTATCTATTTAATATTCTTTAACCAAGTTAACTCAGAAACCAGTTAAGTTTCAATGGTCTGAAGCTTGTGAGAAAAGCTTTCAGGAATTGAAAAGGTGGTTGCCTAGTGCCGCAGTATTGACCTTACCAGAGGGTACGCAAGGCTTTGTGGTATATTGAGGTGCGTCATAACGTTCAAATATACTTCTAGAAAAGAAATATAAACGATCGTATGCAATATATTTACGCAACTATGAGTCGGGGTAGATCCCACAAAGAATATGGAAGAATATTGTCAATAGCAAATATTTAACTCGATAGTCGTTATATAAAAATGGGGGGATTTAAATTGAAATAAAATAAAAACAATAAAAAAAATAGCTTTGAACTAAGTATTTATTTTTATTCAGATTATTAAAAGTAACTAGGAATGTGTTCCCCATAAGCTCATAATGCGGTAATCCTAATAATAGTAATCCTTTACTAGTGTATTACATTCAAAGTGATAAGTTAGGTATCTCTAAATCCTTGGTCCGGCATTTAGAGAATTTCACCCCGCACCTTGGTCCAGCTACATGTGTATAATTTACTAACTCTTACCTTTACCTCATATTAGACATCATAATCGATGTTTGGCTTAGTTATTACTTCGCACCAATCGACACTAGCCTATTAGATAGTATCACACTAAATCTATGTTGATAATTCTTTTCTTGTTGA
>JAJOOH010012453.1:0-23233 GCA_029582605.1 Solanum gracilifrons
ATTTGGGCTGTTTTGGCCGTCACGGCAAACCGGCTCCATAGATAAGGTCTTATCAGACGTCCATGAAAAATGTCTGCATTTTTTATGTCGAAATTTTGGATCACAAAAAAAGATTATGAATTATAGCACATGAAAATCGACAAAATAGGTGGGGTATGACTGTTTCGGGAATCGTTTAACCTTGAAAATGGGTTGGTTTGGCTGTTAGGGACAACGGCTCCATAGCTAAGTTCTTAACGGATGTTCATGAAAAAAATTGACATTTTTGATGTTAGAATACCAAATCACCAAAACATCCATGAACTATAGCACATGAAAATTGGCAAAATAGAGGGAATGCCAGCTCCGGGGCTCGTTTGACCTTGAAAATTGTACCATTTTGATGTCTAATCCAACCGGCTTCATAGCTATGTTCTTAACAGATGTCCATACAAAATTTTGGCATTTTTGACGTCGAAATTCCGGATCACCAAAAAAGATGGTGAACTATAGCGCATGAAAATCGACAAAATAGGGGGTAAGCCTTCTCCGGGGATCGTTTGACCTTGAAATTCAGCCATTTTGGCTTTCGGGGCCAACAGACTCCATAATTAAGTTCTTAACGGACGTCCATGAAAAGTTTTAGCATTGTTGACATTGGAATTACGAATTACCAAAAAAGATGGGAAACTATAGCACACAAAAATTGGCAAAAATAATGGGTATGCCTGCTCCGGGGCATATTTGACCTTGAAAATGGTCCGGTTTGGCCATCAAGGCAAATCGGTTCCACAGGTCAGGTCTTAACGGATGTCCATGAAAAATTTCAGCATTTTTGTCTTGGAATTCCGAATCACCAAAAAAGATGGTGAACTATACCAAACAAAAATCAGCAAAAAATAAGGGGTATGCCTGCTCCAAGGCTTATTTGACCTTGAAAATTGGCTGGTTTGGCCATCATGGCAAACCGGCTCCATAACTAAGGTCTTAACAGACGTCCATGAAAAATTTCAGCATTTTTGATGTCCAAATTCTGGATCACCAGAAAGGATGGTGAACTATAGCACACAAAAATTGACAAAATATGGGGAAAGCTTGCTCCAAGGCTCGTTTGACCTTGAAAATGGGCCGGTTTGGCCGTTAGTGCCAACCGACTCCCTAGCTAAGGTCTTAACGGACGTCCATCAAATTTTTGGCATTTTTGATGTCGTAATTCAGGATCACCAAAAAGGATGCTGAACTATAGCACACAAAAATCATCAAAATAGAGGTATGCCGGCTCCGACACTCGTTTGACCTTGTATATGGGCCGGTTTGGCCATCAGGGTGAATCGGGTCCACAACAAAGGTCTTAAGGGACGTACATGAAAATTTTTGGCATTTTTGACGTCGGAATTCGCGATCACCAAATAATATGGAGAAGTATAGCATACGAAAATTGGGAAAATATGGGATATGCCTCCTACGGGACTTGTTTAACCTTTAAAATGAGCAGGTTTGGAAATCATGGCCAATAAAATTTATAGCTAAGGTCTTATTTGACTTCCATCCAAAATTTTGGCATTTTTTTTTAAGTCGGAATTCCGGATCACCAAAAAAGATGGTGAACTATAGCACATGGAAATTGGAAAAATAGGGAATATGCCTGCTCTAGGCTCGTTTGACCTTGAAAATAGGCCAGTTTGGCTGTCAGGGCCAACTAGATCCATTGCTAAGGTCTTAACGAGCGTCCAAGAAAAGCTTCGGCATTTTTGACGTCAGAATTTGGGATCACCAAAATATCCATGGACTATAGCACATGAAAATTGGCAAAATAGAAGGTATCCCTGCTTTGGGGTTCGTTTGACCTTGAAAATGGGCTGGTTTGGCCATGAGGACCAACCAACTCCATAGCTAAGGTCTTAAGGAATGTCCATGAAAAAGTTTGGTATTTTGGACGTCGAAATTCTGGATCACCAAAAATGATGGTGAACTAAAACACACAAAAATCAGTAAAATAAGGGGCCAGCCTGTTCTGGGGCTGTAGACCTTGAAAATGGGTCGGGTTTGCCGTCATGTCCAACCGGCTCCATAGCTAAGGTCTAAATGGATGTCCCTAAAACTGTTTGGAATATTTGATGTCGGAATTCTGGATCACCAACAAATCCATGGACTATAGCACAAAGAAATTGGGAAAATAGTTGGTATGCCTGCTCCAGGGCTCGGTTCACCTTGAAATTGGGCCGGTTATGCCATTGGGGCCAACCGGCTCCATAGACAAGGTCTTAACGAACGTTCCTGAAAATTTTTGGAATCTTTGATGACGAAATTTCAAATCACCAAAAAAGATGGTGAACTATATTGCAAACGAAAATTAGCAAAATGATGGGGAGGGGGGGTAAACCTGCTCTGGGGATTGTTTGACCTTTAAATTGGGCCAGTTTGTACATCAGGTCAACCGACTCCATAAATAAGGTCTTATTGGACTTCCATGAAAAATTTCAGCATTTTTGACATCGAAATTCCCGATCACCAAAATAGATGGTGAACTATAGCACACAAAAATTAGCAAACCTGGGAGTATGCTTGCTCTGGGGATCGTTCGACCTTGAAAATGGTCCGATTTAGCTGTCACGGTCAACAGTCTCCATAGTTAAGGTCTTAAAGTGCATCCATGAAAATTTTCAGCATTTTTGACATCGGAATTCTGGATCACCAAAAAATCCATAGACTGTTGCACACGAAAATTTGTAAAATAGGGGGCATGTCTGCTTCTGGGCTGGTTTTACCTTGAAAATTGGTCGGTTTGGCCATCAGGGCCAACCGGCTCTATAGCTAAGGTCTTAACGGAAGTCCATGAAATTTTTTGGCATTTTTCATATCAGAATTTCGTATCACCAAAAAAGATGGTGAACAATAGCACACGAAAATCAGCAAAATAGGGAGTATGCTTGCTCCGGGACTCACTTGACCATGAAAATGGGCCGGTTTATCCGTTAGGGCCAATCTTCTCCATAGCTAAGGTCTTAATAGACGTCAATGAAAAGTTTCAGCTTTTTTGACATCGGAATTTTGAATCACCAAGAAAACATGGTGAACTATAGCACACAAAAATTGGCAAAAATAAAGAGTAGTCCGGCTCCGGGGCTCGTTTGACCTTGAGAATGGTCTGGTTTGGCTGTCAGGGCCAACTAGCTCCATAGATAAGTTCTTAATGGACAACTATAAAAAAGTTTGGCATTTTTTATGTCGGAATTTTGAATCACCAAAAATTATGGTGAACTATAGAACACAAAAATTGGCAAAATAAGGGGTATGCCTGCTCTAGGGCTCGTTTCACCTTGAAAATGGGACAGTTTGGCCGTTCGGGACAATCAGATCCACAGCTAATGTCTAAATAGACGTCCATGAAAAGTTCTGCATTTTTTAAATGGATATTCTAGCTTACCAAAAAAGATCATGAACTATAGCACACGAAAATCGTCAAAATAAGGGGTATGCCTTCTTCAAGGCTCGTTTGACCTTAAAAATGGGCCGGTGTAGCTGTTAGGGTCAACTGGCTCCATGGTTAAGGTCTTATCGGACGTCCATAAAAAAGTTATGCATTTTTTACATCAAAATTCCAGATCACCAAAAAATATTATGAACTATAGCACACGAAAATCGGCAAAATAGGGGGTATGACTGCTCCGGGGATCATTTGACCTTGAAAATGGGGTGGTTTGGCCATCAGGGCCAACTGGCTCCACAGCTAAGGTCTTATCGGACGTCCATGAAAAATTTCTGCATTTTTTATGTCGAAATTCCAGATCAGCAAAAAAGATTGTGAACTATAACACACGAAAATAGGCAAAATAAAGGGGTATGCCTGCTCCAGGGCTCGGTTGACCTTGAAAATTTACCGATTTGGCCATCAGGGGAAACCAACTCCATAGCTAAGGTTTTAACGGATGTCTATAGAGTTTTTTTAGTTATTTTGACATCAAAATTTAGGATCGGCAAAAAAGATGGTGAACTATAGCACACGAAAATTGGCAAAATAAGGGGTATGCTTGCTCTAGGGATCGTTTAATCTAGAAAATGGGCCGGTTTGGCCATCAGGGCCAAACGGCTCCATAGCTAAGGTCTTAATAGATGTCTATGAAAAAATTTTAGAATTTTTGACATCGGAATTTTGGATCGCCCAAAAAGATGGTGAACTATATTGCACACGAAAATTGGCAAAACAAGAGGCATGCCTGCTCCAAGGCTCGTTTGACTTTGAAAATGGACGAGTTTGGCCGTAAGGGCCAACCAGCTCCATAGTTAAGTTTTAACGAATGTACATTAAAAATTTTGGAATTTTTTCGTCGAAATTCTAGATCACAAAATAATCTATGGACAATAGCATATGGAAATTAGCAAAATAGTGGGTATGCCAGCTTCGGGGCTCGTTTGACCTTGAAAATAGGCCGGTTTAGCCATCAGGGCCAATTGACTCCATATCAAAGGTCTTAACAGACGTCTATGAAAATTTTCGGCATTATTGACGTAGGAATTCCGGATCACAAAAAAGATGGCGAACTATATAGCACATGAAAATGCGCAAAATAGGGGGTATGCCTGCTCCGGGGATCGTTTGACCTTGTAAATAGGCTGGTTTGGCCGTTTAGGCCAATCAGCTCTGTAGCTAAGGTCTTAACGGACGTTCATGAAAATTTTTGGCATTTTTGACGTCAGAATTTTTTGGATCACCAAACAATCCATGGACTATAGTACACGAAAAATGGCAAAATAGGGTGTATGCCTACTCCAGGGCTCATTTAACCTTGAAAATGGGCTAGTTTGGCTGTCGGGGCCAACCAACTTCATAGCTAAATTCATAAAGAATGTCTCTAAAATTTGTTGGTATTTTGGACGTCGTTATTTTGGATCACCTAAAAAGTTTGTGAACAATAGCGCATTAAAATCGACAAAATAAGGGTATGCCTTCTCCGAGGCTCGTTTAACCTTGAAAATGGGCTAGTTTGGTGGTCGGGGCCAACCGACTCCATAGATAAGTTCTTAATGGATGTCCATGAAAAGTTACAACATTTTTCACATCTAAATTTCGAATCACCAAAAAAGATGGTGAACTATAGCACGCAAAAATTGGCAAAATAGGGGGTGTGCCTGCTCTGGGAACATTTGACCTTGAAAATGGTCCAGTTTAGCCATTAGGGCTAATCGGCTCCACAGCTAAGGTCTAAACGGTTCTCCATGAGAAATTTCGGCATTTTTGACTTGGAATTCCTGATCACCAAAAAAGATGGTGTACTTAACACACGATAATCAGTAGAGTAGGGGGTATCCCTGCTCTATGGCTCGTTTCACCTTGAAAATGGGCTTGTTTGGCCGTCAGGGCCAATGGCCCTCACAGACAAGATCTTAGCGTACGTCAATGAAAAAATTTGGAATTTTTGACTCCGGAATTTCGGATCACCAAAAAAGATAGTGAACTATATAGCACACGAAAATTAGCAAAATAGGGGGTATGCCTGCTTCTGGGCTCGTTTTACCTTGGAAATGGGCCGGTTTGGCCGTCAGGGCCAATCGGCTTCATATTTGGGCTTTTAACGGATGTCCAATAAAAAATTTGTCATTATTGAAGTCGGAATTCTGGATCACCAAAAAATATGGTGAACTATAGCACACGAAAATTGGTAAAATAGTGGGTATGCCAGTTTCGAGACTCGTTTGACCTTTAAAATCGGTTGGTTTGGCCGTCATGGCCAACCAGCTCCATAGCTAAGGTCCTGAAATATGTCCATGAAAGGTTTTAGCATTTTTTGCATCGGAATTTTGGATCACCAAAAAAGTTGGTGAACTATATAGCACACAAAAATTGGCAAAATAGGGGTATGCCTGCTCCGGGGATCGTTTGACCTTGAAAATGGGCCGGTTTGGCCGTCAGGGCCAACCGACTCTATAGGTAAGGTCTTAACCGACGTTCATAAATTTTTTTGGTAATTTTGATGTCAGAATTTCGGATCCCAAAAATATTCATGGACTATAGCACACGAAAATTGGCAAAATAGGGGGTATGCCTACTCCGATTATCGTTTGACCTTGAAAATGGGCCAGTTTGCCTGTCGGGGCCAATCGACTCCATAACTAAGTTCTTAACGGAAGTCCATGAAATGTTTCAGCATTTTTTACCTCGGAATTGTGAATCATCAAAAAAGATTGTGAACTATAGCGCATTAAAGTCGACAAAACACAGGGTATGCCTGCTCCGGAGCTTTTTTGACCTAGAAAATGGGCCAGTTTGGCCGCCGGGGCCAACTGTCTCCATATTTAAGTTCTTAACGTACGTCCATCAAAAGTTTCAGCATTTTTTACATCGAAATTACGTATAACCAAAAAATATGGTGAAATATAGTACACAAAAATCAACAAAATAGGGGGAGTATGCCTGCTCAGGGGCACATTTGCCCTTGAAAATGGTCCAGTTTGGCAGTCAGGGCCAATCGACTACATAACTAAGGTTTTAACAGATGTCCATGAAAAATTTCAACATTTTTGACGTCCAAAATCCTGATCACCAGAAAAGATGGTGAACTAACGCACACAAAAATTGGCAAAATTGGGAGTAAGCTTGCTCCAACGCTCGTTTAACCTTGAAAATGGGCCGATTTGGCCGTTAGCGCCAATCGACTCCCTAGCTAACGTCTTAACGGACGTCCATCAAATTTTTTTTCATTTTTGATGTCGAAATTCAGGATCACCAAAAAAGATGGTGAACTATATAGCACACAAAAATGGGCAAAATAGGGGTATGCCAGCTCCGAGGCTCGTTTGACCTTGTAAATGGGCCGGTTTCGGCATCAAGGTGAACCGGCTCCATTGCAAAGGTCTTAACGGACGTCCATGAAAAATTTCAGCATTTTTGACGTCGGAATTCGCGATCACCAAATAATATGGTGTATTATAGCACGCATAAATCAGTAAAATAGGGCGTATGCCTTCCTCGAGGCTCGTTTGACCTTGAAAATGGGCTGGTTTGGCCGTCAGGGCCAACCAACTCCATAGTTAAGGTCTTAGTGGACATCCTTAAAAAATGTTGGCATAATTGACATCGGTATTTCGGATCACCAAAAAAGATGGTGAACTATAGCACACGAAAATCAGCAAAATAAAAGGTATGCCTACTCCGAGACCTGTTTGACCTTGATAATGAGTTGGTTTGTCCGTCACGGAAAATTAGATTTATAGCTAAGGTCTTATTGGACTTCCATGAAAAATTTCGTCATTTTTGAAGTGGGAATTCTGGATCACCAAAAAAGATGGTGAACTATAATACATGAAAATCAGCAAAATAGGTAGTATGCTTGCTCTGGGCTCGTTTGACCTTGAAAATGGACCGGTTTATCTGTCAGGTCCAACCGGCTTCATAGCTAATGTCTTAACGATCATTCATGAAAAGCTTCGGCATTTTTGACATTGAAATTTGGGATCACCAAAAATTCCATGGGCTATAGCACATGAAAATTGGATAAATAGGAGGTATGCCTACTTCGGGGCTCGTTTGACCTTGAAAATGGGTCGATTTGGCTGTCAGGACCAATCGGCTCCATAGCTAAGGTCTTAACGGACGTCCATGAAAAAGTTCTGACATTTTTTACGTCAAAATTCTGGATCACCAAAAATGATGGTGAACTATAGCACACAAAAATCGGTAAAATAAGGGGTATGCTTTCTCCGGGGATGGTTTGACCTTGAAAATGGGCTGCATTAGCAGTTAGCGCAAATCGACTCTATAACTAAGGTCATAATGAACGTCAATGAAATGTTTCTGCATTTTTGACGTCGGAATTTCGGATCACCAAAAATGATGGTGAACTATAGCACAGCAAAATTGGCAAAATATAGGGTATGCCTGCTCCAGGGATAGTTTGACCTTTAAAATGGGCCGGTTTAGCCGTTAGGGCCAACGAACTCTATAACTAAGGTCTAAACGAATGTCCATGAAAAAGTTCATCATTTTTTACGTTGGAATTCTGGATCACCAAAAAAGATGGTGAACTATAGCATACGAAAATAGGCAAAATGGGGGGTATGCCTTCTCCGAGGCTCGTTTGACCTTCAAAATGGGTCAGTTTAGCCTTCAGGGCCAACAATCTCCATTGCTAAGGTTTCAAGGGACGTCCATAAAAAAAAATTGGCATTTTTGACATTGAAATTCTAGATCACCAAGAAACCCATGGACTATAGCACAAACAAATCGGCAAAATAGGGGGTATGCCTGCTCCGGGGCTTGTTTGACCTTGAAAATGGGCCAGTTTGGCCGTCAAAGCAAATTGGCTCAATAGATAAGTTCTTAACGGATGTTCACAAAAAAATTTGGCATTTTTTACGTCGAAATTCCGGATCACCAAAAAATCCATATACTAAAGCATAAGAAAATTGGCAAAATAGGTGGTATGCCTGCTCCGGGGATCATATGACCAGGAAAATGGGCAGGTTTGGCCTTCAGTGCCAATCGGCTCCATAGCTAAGGTCATTATAGATGTCTATGAAAAATTTGGCATTTTATAAGTCAGAATTCCGGATCCCCAAAAAAGATGGTGGACAATAGCACACAAAAATTGGCAAAATAGGGGTATGCCAGTTCTGGGGATCGTTTGACTTTGAATATTGGCCGGTTTGACCATGAGGGCCAATCGGCTCCAAAGCTAAGGTCTTAACGGACGTCCATGAAAATTTCAGCATTTTAGACGTTGTAATTCTGGATCACCAAAAAATCCATGGACTATAGCACACGAAAATCAGCAAAATTGGCGGTATACCTGCTCCGGGGATCGTTTGACCTTGAAAATGAGGGGGTTTGGCCATTAGGGCCAACCGGCTCCATAACTATGGTGTTAATGGATGTCCATGAAAACTTTCATCATTTTGGACGTCGGAACTCCAGATCACCAAAAAAGATAGTGAACCATAACACACGAAAATCGGCAAAATAAGGGGTATGCCTGCTCTGGGGCTCGTTTGACCTTGAAAATTTGTCGGTTTGGCCGTCAAGGCGAATCGTCTCCATATCTAAGGTCTTAACGGATGTCTATGAAAATTTTTGGCATTTTTTACATCAGAATTTTGGATCACCAAAAATGATGGTGAATAATAGCACATATAAATCAGCAAAATAGGGGGTATGCCTTCTCCAGGGCTCTTTTGACCTTAAAAATGGGCCGGTTTGGCCGTCAGGTAATAGCCTCCATAGTTAAGGTCTTAACAGACGTCCATCAAATATTTCAGCTTTTTTATGTCGAAATTCTGGATCACCAAAAAATCCATAGAATATAGAGGGTATGCCTGCTCCGGGGATCGTTTGAACTTGAAAATTGGTCGATTTGGCCAT
The DNA here is from genome assembly GCA_029582605.1 of Solanum gracilifrons. Classification (NCBI taxonomy): domain Eukaryota; kingdom Viridiplantae; phylum Streptophyta; class Magnoliopsida; order Solanales; family Solanaceae; genus Solanum; species Solanum gracilifrons. The sequence goes on from JAJOOH010012453.1 coordinate 9,335, forward strand.
TATGGCCAATCGGCTGCATAGCTAAGGTCTTAATGGACATCCATGAAATTTGTTCACATTTTTGACATCAGAATTCGGGATCACCAGAAAAGATGGTGAGCTATAGCACCCAAAAATCAAAAAAATAGGGGGGTATGCCTACTTCGGGGCTCGTTTGACCTTGAAAATGGGCCGGTTTGGCTGTCAGGGCCAACCGACTCCATAGCTAAGTTCTTAACGGAAGTCTATGAAAGAATTTTGGCATTTTTGATGTTAGAATTCTAGATTACCAAAAAAGTATGGTGAACTATAACTTACGAATATCGGCAAAATAGGGGGTTTTCCTACTCCAGGGATCGTTTGACCTAGAAAATGGGTTGGTTGGGCCGTCAGGGCCAACCGGCTCCATATCTAAGGTTAAACGGACATCCATGAAAAATTTTGGCATATTTGAAGTCGGAATTCTGGATCACCAAAAAAGATGGTGAACTATAGCACAGGAACATTGGTAAAATAGTGGTACGCCTGCTCCGGGGAATGTTTGACCTTTAAAATGGGTCAGTTTAGCCATCAAGGCCAACCAGCTCTATACCTAAGGTCTTAACGAACATACATGAAATATTTCAGCATTTTTTACGTCGGAATTCTGGATCACTGAAAAAGGTAGTGAACTATAACACGCTAAAATGGGCAAAATAGGGGGTATGCCTTCTCCAGGGCTAGTTTGACCTTGAAAATGGGCTGTTTTTCCGTCAAGGTCAATCAGATCCATAAATAAGGTATTAACGGACGTCCATGAAAAATTTCAATATTTTTGACATCGGAATTCTGGATTACCAAAATATACGATGAACTACAGAACACGAAAATTGGCAAAATAGGGGGTATGCATACTCTAGGACTCGTTTGACCTTGAAAATGGGCCGGTTTGTCTTCAGGGACAATCGGCTCCATAACTAAGGTTTTAACGGACGTCCATGAAAAGTTTTGACATTTTTGACATCGGAATTCTGGATCACCAAGAAATCCATCGACTATACCACACAAAAATTTGTAAAATAGGGGGGTATGCATGCTCCGGAGCTAGTTTGACCTTGAATATGGGGCGGTTTGGCTGTAAAGGCCAACTGGCTCCATAGCTAAGGTCTTTAAGGACATCCACAAAAGTTTTTGGCTTTTTTTTCATCAAAATTCTGGATCACCAAAATATATGGTGAACTATAGCACAGGAAAATCCGCAAAATAGGGGGTATGCCTGCTCCGGGGTTCGTTTGACCTCCAAAATGGGCCAGTTTGGCCGTCAGGGCCAACCAGCTCCCTAGCTAAGGTCTAAAGGGACGTCCACGAAAACTTTTGGCAGTTTGGATGTCAGAATTCTGGATCACCAAGAAATCCATGGACTATAGCACACAAAAATCAAAAAAATAGGGGTTATGCCTTCTCCAGGGCTCGTTTGACATTAAAAATGGGCCGGTTTGGCGTCAAGGCAAACAAGATCCATAGCTAAGGTTTTAATGGGCATCCATGAAAAAATTTGGCATTTTTGACACTGGAATTCCGGATCACCAACAAAGACAGTGAACTTTAGCACACGAAATTGGCAAAATATGGGGGTATGCCTGCTCCGGGGCTCGTTTGTCCTTGAAAATGAGCTGGTTTAGTCATGAGGGATAACCAGCTCCATAGCTAAGGTTTTAACGGATGTCTATGAAAACTTTCGGCATTTTTTGTGTCGGAATTTTGTATCACCAAAAAAACCTTAGACTATATCACACGAAAATCAACAAAATAGGGGTTATACCTGCTCCAAAGCTAGTTTGACCTTGAAAATGGGGAGGTTTGGACGTTAGGGCCAATCGACTACATACCGAATGTCTTAACAGACGTCCATGAAAAATTTAGGCATTTTTTTCATTGGAATTCTAGATCACCGAAAGAGATGGTTAACTATAGAACATGAAAATCGGCAAAAGAGGGGGGTATGCCTGCTACGGGGTTCATTTGACCTTGAAAATGGGCCGATTTGGCCGTCAGGTCCACCAAATTCCATAGCAAAGGTATAAAGGGACGTCCGTGAAAATTTTTGGCATTTTGGACGCAGGAATTCTGGATCACCAAGAAAAGCATGGACAGTAGCACACAAAAATCAGCAAAATAGGGGTATGCCTGCTACCAGAATTGTTTGATCTTGAAAAAGGGCCGATTTAGCCGTCAAAGCCAACAAAAAAGATGGTGAGCTATAGCACACAAAAATCGGCAATATATGGGGTATGCCTGCTCCGAGGCTCGTTTGATCTTGAAAATGGGCCGTTTAGCCGTCAGGGCAAATCAATCCATAGATAAGGCCTTAACGAATGTCTATGAAACATTTCGGCATATTTGACGTCTGAATTCTGGATCGCCAAAATAGATATGAATTATAGCAGAGGAAAATCGGTAAAATAGGGGGGGTATGCCTGCTTCGGGGATCGTTTGACCTTTAAAATGGGCCGATTTGGTCGTTAGAGCCAACCAACTCCATAGCTTAGGTCTTAACGAATGTCCATAAAAAAGTTCGGCATTTTTTACGTTAGAATTTTGGATCACCAAAAAAGATGGTGAACTATAGCACACAAAAATTCGGCAAAATAGTGAGTATGCCTTCTCCGGGTTTCATTTGACCTTGAAAATGGGCTGGTTTGGCCGTCAGTGCCAACCAGCTCCACAGCTATGGTCTAAAGTAACGTGCATGAAAATATTTGGCATTTTGAATGTCGAAATTCAAGATCACCGAGAAATTCATGGATTATAGCACACAAAAATCGGCAAAATAGGGGGTATGCTTGCCTCGGGGATTGTTTTACCTTGAAAATTGACCGATTTGGTGGTCAAAGCCAACCGGCTCAATAGCTAAGCTCTTAATGGATGTCTATAAAAATTTTGGCATTTTTGAAGTTGGAATTCCGGATCACCAAAATTGGCTGGTTTGGTCATCAGGGCCAACCGGCTCCATAGCTAAGGTCTTAACGGACGTCCATGAAAAATTTAGGCATTTTCAACGTCGTAATTCTGGATCACAAAAAAATGCATGGACTATAGCACACGAAAACCGGCAAAATAGGGGGTATGCCCTCTCCGGGGATGGTTTGACCTTGAAAATGGGGTTGTTTGGCTATCATGGCCAACTAGCTCCATAACTAAGGTCTTAACGGATGTCCATGAAAACTTTCAACATTTTGGACGTCGGAGTTCCAGATCACCAAAAATGATAGTAAACTATAGCACATGAAAATCGACATATTAGGGGGTATGCCTGCTCTGGGGCTCGGTTGACCTTGAAATGTGTTGGATTGGTTGTCAGGGCCAACCGATTCCATATCTAAGGTCTTAACAGACATCCATGAAATATTTTGGCATTTTTTACTTCGGAATTCTGGATCACGAAAAAAGATAGTGAACATAGCACATGAAAATCGGTAAAATAGGGGTACGCCTTCTCCGGGGATCTTTTCACCTTCAAAATGGGCCGATTTAGCTGTTAGGTCCAATCGACTCCTTAGCTAAGGTCTTAACGGACGTCCATGAAATATTTCAGCATTTTTGCTGTCGGAATTTTGGATCACCAAAAAATCCATGGACTATAGCACACGAAAATTGGCAGAATAGGGAGTATGCCTACTCCGGGGATCGTTTCACCTTGAAAACGGGCCAGTTTGGCCATCAGGGACAATTGGCTCTATAGTTAAGGTCTTAATGGACATCCATGAAAATTTTTTGCATTTTTAACGTAGGAATTTCGGTTCAGCAAGAAGGATGGTGAACTATAGCACACGAAAATTGGCAAAATAAGGGCTATGCCAACTCAGGGGTTCATTTGACCTTCAAAAAGTGGACCAGTTTGGCTGTCAGGGCCAACCGGCACCACATCTAAGGTCTTAACGGATGTCCATGAAATTTTTTGGCATTTTTTACGTCAGAATTTTGGATCACCGAAAAAAATGGTGAACTATAGCACATGAAAATTGGCAAAATAAGGGTATGCCCGTTCCGGGGATCATTTAACCTTGAAAATGGGTCGGTTTAGCTGTCAGGGTAAACCGGATCCATAGCTAAGGCCTTAACGGACGTCCATGAAATTTTTTTGCATTTTTGACGTCGGAATTCTAGATCACCAAAAAAAGATGGTGAACTATAGCACAAGAAAATCGGCAAAATAGGGGGTATGCCTACTGCGGGGTTCGTTTGATCTTTAAAATGCGCCGGTTTTGCCGTCATGGCCAACCAACTTCATAGCAAAGGTCTTAACGAATGTTCATGAAAAAGTTTGGCATTTTTTACGTCGAAATTCTGGATCACCTAAAAAGATGGTGAACTACAAAATACTAAAATCGGCAACATAAGGAGTATGCCTTCTCCAGGGCTCGTTTGACATTGAAAATAGGCCGATTTAGCAGTCATGGCCAACCGAATCCATAGCTAATGTCTAAAGGACGTCCATGAAAAATTTTGGCATTTTTGACATCGGAATTTTGGATCACCAAAAAAGATAGAGAGTAACACACGAAAATCGGCAAAATAGGGGGTATGCCTACTCCGGGGTTCGTTTGACCTTGAAAATAGGTTGGTTTGGCCATCAGGGCCAACCAGTTCCATAGCTAAGGTCTTAACGGATGTCTAAGACAAAATTTGGCATTTTTGACGTCACAAATCCGGATCACCAAAAAAGATGGTAAACTATAGCACCCGAAAATTGGCAAAATAAGGGGTATGCCTGCTCCATGGCTCGTTTGACCGTGAAAATGGGCCGGTATGGCCATCAAGGCTAACCGTCTCCATATCTAAGGTCTTAATGGACGTTCATGAAAAATTTTGGCAACTTTTACGTCAGAATTTTGGATCACCAAAAAATATGGTGAACTATAGCACACGAAAATCGGCACAATAGAGGGTATGCCTTCTCCAGGGCTCGTTTGACATTGAAAATGGGCCGGTTCGATCGTCAGGGCTAACCGGATCCATAATTAAAGTCTTAACAGATGTCCATAAAAAATTTCAGATCACCCAAAATGATGGTGAACTATAGCACACAAAAATCGGAAAAATATGGGGTATGCCTACTCTGGGCTAGTTTGACCTTGAAAATGGGCCGGTTTGGCCGTCAGGGCCAACAGGCTCCATAGCTGAGGTCTTAACGGACATCTATGAAAAAATTTGATATTTTTTACGTCGGAATTTCGGATCACCAAAAAAGATGGTGAACTACAGAGTACGAAAGTGGGCAAAATAAGGGGTATGCCTACTCCGAGGTTCGTTTGACCTTGAAATGGGCCGGTTTGGCTATCATGGCCATTCGCCTCTATATCTAATGTTTTAACGTAAGTCCATGAAAAATTTCGGCATTTTTTACTTTGGAATTTCGGATCACCAAAAAAATTCATGAATTATAGTACACGAAAATCGGCAAAATAGGGGGTATGCCTGCTCGGGGATCGTTTGACCATCAAAATGGGGAGGTTTGGCTGTCAGGGTCAACCGACTCCCTAACTAAGGTCTTAACGGATGTCCATTAAAACTTTCAGCATTTTGGATGTCGAAATTTCTGATCACCAAAAAAATTAGTGATCTATAACACATGAAAATCGGCAAAATAGGGGGAATGCCTATTTCGGGGATCGTTTGACCTTTAAAATGGGCCAGTTTGGTCTTCAAGGACAATCGACACCATAGCGAAGGTCTTAACAGACGTCTATGAAAAATTTTGGCATTTTTTACGTCAGAATTCTAGATCACCAAAAAATCCATGGACTATAGCACATGAAAATCGGCATGATATGGGGTATGCCTGCTTTGGATCTAGTTTGACCTTGAAAATGGGCCAATTTGGCAGTCATGGCCAACCGACTCCATAGCTAAGGTCTTAACGAATGTCCATGATATTTTTTGGCATTTTTCATCAGAATTCTGGATCACCAAAAAAGATGGTGAACTATAGCACACGAAAATCGGCAAAATCGGGGTACGTCTGCTCCGGGGCTCGTTTCACCTTTAAAATGGGCCAGTTTGGCCATCAGGGCCAACCGGCTCAATTGCTAAGGTCTAAATGGATGTCCATGAAAAAATTTGGCATTTTTGACGTCGAAATTTTGGATAACCAAAAAAGATGGTGAACTATAGCATCGAATATTGGCAAAAAAGATTGTGAACTATAGCATACGAATATCTCAAGCAACTACGATTGCTGAATTGGAAAATGATTTACAAAACTGGAGTATACCAGAGGAACCATTTAAAAAGATTTACCAGTTAGGTAATTTCAGTTGGATTACTCATCATAATATTAAGATTTGTGAATCTACTATTGCAATTAATAACTCTTTCGAAGTTATTCGCCTGCTTAAAGAAAATGTTATTAATCATTATAAATCTGCATTTAATTATTTACATATTTGTTTAGTGCAAGTGGCTGTTAAATCTTTATTTAGAAAAGGACTAGATATTCCTGTTTGTGTCATCCTTCGAGAAGGCATATTTTTAAATTTCGATGATTCGCTGTTAGGAGTTTTGCAGAGTAACCTAGCTGATGGGCCAGTTTACTTTAATTGTTATCCTAACTTCTCTCTTGACATTAATGATCCTAATGTCATGGATTCTTTGACTCTCAATGTCAAAACCAAAAAACTGAATAGTAAAGTCAATACTCAAGAAATAGCTATTACTTATCGGGATTACTATAGGCTTATGAAAACCACCCTTGCCCCTAAAGCTTGTAATGAGAGTCTAAAAGGTGAGACTATGCTTATGGAAGCCAACCATGTACATAGTTCTATATTTATTCCTCGTCTCCTCAAATGTAAAGATATACTTTCTAGCAATGATTGGCATTTTGAAGCCATAACCCAACCTTTTGCGTCTTATTCTGAAAGATCTCAAATTGAAAGAGTCGTTCAGCTTCCCAATGGGTCAATCGAACTCAAATTTCTTGACAATTATGTGAGGAGATCTTCCTCGTATCGAAGGTCATCCTGGTCTAGTCCGTCTATTTTGTGTCCTTTGCGACCCGTTCCCAGGCCACCTTCTTTTTCAAAAACATCGGAGGAAGCTGAGGATGAAACTATTTCTGTTGACGACAACAGCAAAGGTAAAGTCACAGGTGTAGATTTTTCATGTAGTATCCCTAAAGTATTTTATCAAGATCTTCCTGGCAGTCCCTCAGCAACTGAGATGGAACCACTCGAAGAAAAACATGCATGGCTTGGAATTCTTAAGACAGGTAAAGCCTATGAGCCAAATCCAGATATTGCATGAGCAATGGACTCATGCGGATAATCAGGTAAAGATAAATTGGTATGTTACTACCTTTACCCTTCATCAAAGAGAATCCTTTAGAGATTCTTGGGTGAATGATATGAGAAGAATAGGTTGTGAAATAGAATTCTTCAAATGGTTTGAAATGACAGGTAAGATTGAGAATCAGACCAAGTCACTACAGGTTATCATTAATAAATGGCATACTACTTCCAATAAGATTATTGAATCTATTACTCCTCCTCTTGAAGGAATTAACATCCCTTTTTCAGGTACAGTGATCAAAACTTCTCCTTTCAAAGAGAAAAGTGATAAGACAGGTGCATTACTTACCTCAGTTGATATTGACCGAGTAGTAGAACAAAACAACTACTCAAACCAAATTCTTCATGTTATCTCCAGACAAATAGAAGATACCAAACCTACCATTAGTAGAAGACCAACTTCGGCTTCTACTTCATCCAATCATAAAATTGAACCTAACCCAGGTTCAAACTCCCTGAATTTTCAAAAGAAAAATTCCCTAAACTTTCAGACACCTTTGAAGTCACAGGCAATATCCTTGACAAAATCAATGAACAAATTACCAACTTTAATGTTTCCAAAAAAGATGGAAAACCCCAAAAAAGGTTTCTACCCTTCAGGAGAAATCTGTTTCAACCACTCAGGATAAAGATATCATTCTCCAAAAGTTATCCAACGATCGTTTCCATAACCGAAAAAAATATCATAGCCATAGATCCTTCCCAAACCTACAATATGAAAAAAATGCATTCTTGTCCACTTCTTCTCATGAAGGAAGAAGCATCACTGAATGGAACATTGATGGCCTGGCAGAGCATCAAATTTACAATAAGCTCCATGAGATGGGAGTTTCCATTACTGCTTACAAGATGAGAGGATCGGCAGATAAAGAAGCTGCTACTATGATTGCTGCAGGTTTCACCGGTATGATAAAACATTGGTGGGATAACTACTGCAACGATGAGACCAAACTCCTCATCATTAATGCCACTGCAACGGAGACAGTTGTTAAAATTGAAGGAAGCACTCAGTCTACTTCCCAAGTTACTAGGGAAGATGCTTATGCAACACTTTTATACCATATCGCTAAGCATTTCCTTGGCGAACCAAAACTCTTCCAGGACAGGAGTCTCCAAATCTTGAATAATCTCAGCTATCCAAATTTAGACAGTTTCATCCACTATAAGCATGCCTTTCTCAGCAAAGTTATGATCATGCCAAATTGCCATTTTGATTTTTGGAAAGAACGCTTTATCAGTGGACTTCCACCTCTCTTTGCCGATAAAGTCAGGACTAAGATTTAGGATCGCAATGATGGTCGCATTCCTTATGATAGTTTAACTTATGGTGACTTGGTAAGCACCATCAACATTGTAGGGCTTGAACGATGCAAAGACATCAAGCTTAAGCATCAACTTAAGAAAGAACAATCATCTTCTAGGAGAGAACTTGGAAGTTTTTGTCGAGACTTTGGCTTTATCACTCCCCCTGATAAGGTGAAAAAGGATAAAAAAAAAAAGAGAAGAAATCTCGAAGAAGAGATGATTCTACCAGGCCTAGGAGAAATAAATCTAGGTCCAAGAGGCCTAGAGATGCCAAAACAGATGTTTGTTGGACATGTGGCAAGACTGGCCATAAATCTAATGAATGTCGATCAAAAACCAAGAAGAAAAAGATCAATCTTCTTGGCATAGATGAAGAGACCAAGGGTAAGCTAATTGCTATTCTTGACGAACCTTTTTTTGAATCTTTAGGTACGTCTGATGAATACAGTGATGACGAAGTCATTGATCTTGTTTATGAATCAGACGCTAGCCAATCAGGAAAAGATTGTACTTGTACTAAAGTATTTTGTTCTTGCGACAGAACTCCTCAAAACATTAGAGTCCTTTCAGATCATTCGAAAAAAGCTCTCTTCGATGTTATTCAGCACATTGCTGATGATAAGGCTAGGAATCATTTTCTCCTAGAACTCAAAAACATCATTCTCAACACGGACAAACCAAAATCCTGTCTAGTTGTTGAACCGTTCAATATGAAGCAAATTATGAATCACTCTAAAAACTATTCTGAACCTTCAATTTTTGATCTTCGCCATGAAGTATCTAGTCTCAAAGAAAAGATTAGAGATATTAAATCTCGACTAGGAAAAGTCAAAATGGATATTCTTACAGAACAAGTCCTCAAGAAGGCCACTCTACAGGAACCATATTCAGATCATGAATCTACACAAACTAATGAAGTTGAGTAGATCAACAATGATCATTTGACTGAACCGATAGTCACTAATACCAATAATATATATGGGTTAATTGTTGTAGTATTGATGGTGTTTGCTTAAAATCTCTCTTGGACCCATGGTTTCTCTTTTCTTCCAAAATTGTGAACTAAGATGTGATTTGATTAGCCATGGAAGTTGGTAATTGATTATGTTATGTTTAAATTTATGGTTGAATCATGGAATCTCTCTATCTATTGTGTTAATTCTATAATGTGAGGGTTGATGTTGGTTCATGGCCTTAAAGGGCAATTGGCTAGGGTTGGTGTATGTGGATGATTGCTTCTACATGACTATGTGAATTACTTAGGTAATAATGATCCTATATCTAAGTGTGGTTTTATTGATGTAAGAGCCATCTCCCTTGTACCCTATACCCTTGATTATGTATAAAGCATGTATGTATGTATGGTTATGGTAAACTTGTGGTGTTGCTTGAAAGGACCTTTTCATGATCACACTACTATTGCAATGTGAAAGCTTTCACTCACATGCTAACGTTTCTAAATGTTGAAGGATCATTCTCACTTAAAGAAACCTATGATCTATTATGATGATATATTGACATTAGTGTCTAAATGCACTCTCTTATGAATAATGAACCTATGTAAAGGCTAATGGTGAATTTTAAAGGGAATAATGCTTAGCACCGAGAGGACATGAAAGTGAGATGGGGGCTTTTACGTTTAGCAAGTCCGGCTTCCCAATGTAGGATATCTCATGAGATGGAAACCTTATACGTTTAGCGAGTCCGGGTTTCTAGTAGCAATCTCCTTGTCCCATAACTATGTACCCACATAGGTCTTAGTTAGTGGATCCACCTAAATAGCTAGAATGTACGTTCTACTTTAGGTAAGTAGAACACCTCTTTTTGGTGTGGGGGTAGAACATCGGATTCCATGAAGCTCACATGGTCTATGTCGGTTAATGCAATATTTCCCTAAATGATAATGAATGAACTATGGTAAGGACATGGACTTTAACTAGGACTTCTTAAGGGGTATTACTTAGTGTGAGTGGGGGTATGGGACTTCACTTGTATATTGCACAAGTATATTCTAAGAGGGGTTTTGGTAAGGTTCTCTTATATTATTGTGACTTATGAATATTGCATGGAAGGTATGAATGAATGCTATATATGTGAATGTCATCACTTTTATGTATATTGTTGGTAGCCTAAAGGTGATACTTAGCATTTGGCAGGATTATGGGATCTTGCCTTTGCATTGCACTTGTGTGGCTTTGGGTTGCTCATATGTTGAATTGGATTATGTTTCTTTATGAATGTGCATAATGGTTTCTAAACTTGACAAAAAGCATGATTTCAACTAAATGTCCTTTTTATGCATGTTTTAAGGATTTTGTGCATGGTGTCCATACTTAGTACAACTCATTGTGCTAACCCGTATTTTATACTTTACTATGAGTATAGGTTCCGGTCGTTGATACTTACTACTTCCTTGAAGGTGAAGTTTGGTTCGACTATTCTCTAGGCTTGGTGAGTCCTCAAGTTCGAGGACGAGTTGCTATTGATTCTAGTTTCTAGTTTACTTCTTATGCTCTAGACTATGTTGTATTTCCCATTGTTGGGAACTTTATTAATGTAAAGGGCATTGTCCCTATTTGTACTATTATGTTTAGATGGTGATTGAAATAATGTCTAGTTCCTATTTTCCATATATGAAGAAGTGACTTCTATTGTAAAGGTTTTTAATTTTCCTCATTTTTCTATGTCTATATGCGATGATGAAAGCTAAGGACTTGTATGCGACCCCTTCGAGGTCAATTACGTTGTGTTACGACTAGGGGGTGCTCTCGGGTCGTGACACTAGACTATCCCAAGTCAGTTGAATTAAGACATATATCAACTTAATTTATACTAGGAAGCTAAAATATACAAGTTTTACAATTGAATTATTGTAACAACCCGAGAGCACCTTCAAGTCGTTACAGGCGTATTCGACCTCTCGGAGGTCTTATACAAGCCCTTAGCATTCGTCATAGCATTTATCATAGAAAAATTTTGGAAAATTTAAAACTTTCATAATATAACACAAGACTTAAAAGTCACCTCATTTAAAACCTTTTATACAAAATCGAAATAATACGTCTCAAGGTAGCCATCTTAAAACACGACTACAACACAATAGAGACACAACCCTTACAATACAAAAGAAACTACTATCAAGTACATTAAACTTAAGGAAACTCTTTAACATAAAGGTCCTTGAATTTTTAAGGACACACCCGAACTTGGGAATAGTAAGCGAAGCTCATCACTTCTAGGAAAAGCCCTTTAGCCACCACCGCCTACACTTGGTGTTAAAAAATGAAGAAGAATGGTGTTAGTACAAGAATGCACTAAGTATGATAACCATGCAAAACATGCTTTTAAAAGGGACATTTAGTTGGAAACCATGCATCATGCCTTTTTAGAGAAACTTCATGAACCTTTAACACATTAGGCATAATATAAACCATATACATCATCATACACATGGAAAACATTCATAATAGCACATAGAGCCACTTATAACATTTTAGGCACATTCAATGCATACAATACATTACCTTCCTATTTATCTTAACTCCTTTCCTCAAGCAACCCTTTAGGAAATACTTGGTGCAATGTATCACCTTAAGGTTACCAAAGTTGAACTTACATATAGCTTTCATCAATCCAACCACATATATTCATAGAGTCATAAGCATACCATAAGACATAGTCTTCACATAGGAACCATCACCTAAGACAACCCCCAAGTCACACTAGTGCAATGTGCAAGTAGCATCCCATAATACTACTCACACCAAGTGTTCCTAGGAAGCCACCATAGACTAGGCACATCATATTCAACAAGTCATAACATCTTCATTTAACATTAGACATAAAACCAACATACTTCATAACATCATATAAGGACTCATTCATTTACTACATCATTAGTCATGACCCATTTAGTTCATATCATAGGTAAACCACCCTCACAATCCCTTCACAAGCTCACTTGTGCAATGTACACATGGAGTACCATACCTCCACATATACTAAGAAAATCCATTACGAAGTCATAAGTGTAATTCACATGCATAATCATACTTCATGTCTTGACATAGGTAAAGTCAACCTTAACATGCTTTCACATTAACAGACATAGACCATAGTCTTCATTACATAAAGAACCTAATCATAACCTCCCTTAGAGTCCACTTGTGCAATGCATAAGTAGGGTTCATAGTCCTACCTACACTAAGTAACTCTTCAAGAAATCATGACTAGAGTTCATATTCTTATCTTAGTTCATTTCTTAACTTTCGGGAGACATTGCCATAACCGACAGAGACCATGTGAGCTACATGGAATCTGATGTTCTACTCCCACACCGAAAAGAGAAGGTACTACTTGCCAAGCTAGGACCTACATACATAATAACTATCTAGTGGATCCACGAAGCTAAGACCTACGGGGGCACGAAGTTATGGAACGAGATTGCTACTAGAAAACCTTGACTTACTAGGCGTGGAGGTTTCCATGTCATGAGACAACATCTACGTTGGGAACCCGAACTTGCTAAACGTGAAGGTCCTCTTGTGGGAAGCCGAACTTGCTAAACGTGAAGCCCCCACTCTCATTTTTCATGTTCACTCGGTGCTAAGCTTCATACTCCCTTTTTAAACATCTTAAAGCCTTTATTTAACATTATTTCATAAAATAGGCTTTAGGGACTTAATCCCTCATATCATATAGCTCAAAGGTTTCTAAGATGAGAATGACCTTTCATCATAGAACCTACATTATGTGAGAATGACCTTTCACATATTCATACCATATTCATAACATAGTCTAGTTTAGAGTACAATTGAGGAAACCTTTCAAGAGACTCATTTTCACTAGATTATAATAAACCTTATTCATTCATTCATGTGTGTGTACATATGTGAGAAAGCCTTTCACATAAACACCTTTATACAACACATCTTCATACCTTGCAAATCATACACTTTGCATGCATAATAAGATGTAAGGGTGCATATAAGAGTTAATCTTTCAATAGACACCATAACACATCATATTCATAGCTATACATGTAGAGTGTGTGTGTGTGTACATATTGGTCCTCATAGTGACATAATAGCAACAACATTGATATTGAGTGCACTTCCCTTCAAGGTATCACAACACATTCACAATATCCCCAAATCATGAGCAATTCACATATAAAGCCCTTAGGGATTCTAGACCACACACCCACACTTCATCATAGGAGACAAGGACACATTCAACATTGAATAGGTACTCCTAACATGTATATGATCACACATTCATATAGGGG
>JAJOOH010012454.1:0-12407 GCA_029582605.1 Solanum gracilifrons
GTTATTGACCTTCTTAAAATGGAGGATTGTAGAGAGAAAAGTATTTGAGAGGAGGTGAGTTCTTTTTAATTCTAATTGGAGTGACTTAAAATGGAAGAATTTGGTCTAGAAGGGTTTTATAATTGCTAGTAAAGGCATATAATAAAAGGGGCTCAACTTAGGAAAAGAAATAAGGACCCATTTAAAAGTTTCCACTAAACCCGTCTAAGCTCGTCCTTGCTGACAATGCTTCACTATTTTGGGCATAACTTTTTACTCCGAGATCGGAATAGGGCAAACTCAGCGGCGTTGGAAAGAGAAATCAGATACCTTTAATTGGATAGGTAACGGTCCACCTAATTCATTTTGAGATAAAAGATATCATCATTTGAAGTTGACCCTAAAAGTCGTAACTTTAAAAATCTACCCCTTGCTCGTCTGTTCCAGTGGGATTACTCAAAGGCTGGTCAACTGGGCAGTCCACTAGGCTAACTCGCTAGCCTAGTCCCTTGCTTGCACCCTAGGATGCTACCTAGCTCCATTTAAGTTTTAAAACAGCATAAACATCAACCTAAACTCCCACTAACCCAAACGGCAAGGCTCAAGTTCATTCTATCATTTTTCGAGTCGTTACAGTCTTAATGTCTAATGAATGAATGTGCACTTAATGAAGCTAATGAGAATGTAGACTTAAATGCTCAAGGTACATTATTAAGATAGCTCATTGAATCCTCAAGAAAGGGCCACCACCATTAGGTCGACCGATTCAAGGTTCATCATTTCACACAAGAAAGGGCTACCAACATTAGGTCTACCGATCGAAGGTTTATCATCACATTAGTTTTTAGACTTATCATGAAGGGCTACCACCATTAGGTGTACTGGTTCAAGACATATCCTAGAATACTTCATCATTCATTTATGAAAAGGCTAACAACATTAGGTCTACCAATTCAAAGTCCATTAAGTCAATATACATTAGTAACACAGGAAGAGGATCCTTAAGCCTACCAATTCAAGGTACATCAATTAACATTACTTTCATTTCCACAAGAATAGGATGCCCTAAGCCTACCAATTCAAGGTATAACATTACATTGAAGAAACCTTTCACATATATCATGATCATTCATAAGTGCATAATTGAGAATAACCTTTCAATAATAACACAATTACCTTGTAATCATGATTAATTCATGCATAATAGTGTGTAAGGGTATATGGGAGAATAACCTTTTCATTCAATACCACAATTACACCATAGCTATAGAATCTTCATTCTCAACATAAATCTTCAAACACATGCATAATTCTTACATTCATGTACAAATTCTCATAATTTACCCATCAAGAGTCATGAATCACATTTAAACCAACATCTAGAATTTCTACATTATATATGAGTAGTTACATAATTCAATCAATTCAATTAATTCATACAAGACCCATTTACATGCTTCTAAAATCAATCAATTCAATTAAGATCACAATTTAGCAATACAGGGGATCAATGGGTTCTTGGGGGAATTTCATCAAAATTAAACCATAAATCATCAATTCAATCATGATCCAACATATTTAAACCATTGAAATTATTTTTAAAGAGAACCCATGAATTTCGAACAAAACCCTCGAAATTGGGGAAAATTGGAAGGTTTGAAATCATGTTTTGAAGGGGCTCTTTGGGTGGAATCTACCGAAAGATGAAAAATACCCTACCTTGATGATGAATCCTTGAAGAATTTGATGAAAAACCCTTGAATTCTTGCGGCCAAAGCTTCACTTTTACTCTTCTTCTTCTTGAGTTTTTAGAGAAAGAAATATTGTGATGAAGATGAAATTTTGATTTTGATTTGGGTCTTTGTGAAAATGATTTTTGATTTGGTGTTTAATGACTAAAATACCTTATATATTTATTTAAAACTAATTTAAAATATAAACATATAAAAATAGGACTTAAAAATAATATATAGAAAATTGCCCCTTGCCCACATGGACTTGCCTAAAAAAAAACTAAGGAAAAGTTCAAGGGAGCTTGTATGGGCATTGATGCCTTTCAGCTTCCTTGAACCCTCACTTGAACTTATACTTCGTCAAATTTTTGGGTCATTTACCTTCCTTGAACCCTCACTTGAACTTATACTTGGTCAAATTTTTGGGGCTATTTAAGTTCAAGGGAGCTTGTAAGGGCAGTGATGCCTTTCACCTTCCTTGAACCCTCTCTTGAACTTCTACTTAGTCAAATTTGGGATTCTTTTTTTTCTTTCTTTTTTTTTTTCCAATTATGCATAAAATTTTAAGACTCAAATGTTAGGCTCTAGTTTCACCACTTATACTTACTCCTATGTAACTCCTAAGACCATTTATTTTTAATATTTACTACCCCATTATCTTCCTATTCATTTCTAGGAAGATTTCTTCTCGTATAAATAGTGGTGGTCTTCATTTGGTGTAGATACATAAGAAAAATATATAGTGTATAAAGTTTGTCAAAAAAGAGTTCTTATTAGTTGAAGAGAGGTGTTTTTTTTGTGGAACTTTGGACTAAACTCTTGTCCAGAATTTGTTGAGTTACACTTTGTGATCGGGTTGTTGTATCCTAGAGGGGACTAGTCAAGAGAACTACTACTGGACTGGTGAAAAATATTTCCTGCAGTGGGCCTGAATCTCCTTAAACAGAGCCAGATATCCGCACCTCAGCTTGAAGAGATTTTTACATTTTATTTTCAATTGGAATCTTGTAGTTATGTTATTTTGTAATTTTTCACTAACACTATTTAAATAGAGGATACATGAATCAACAAATTATATGTCATGACCCGAGTCTACACCCTGAATGTGGCCGGCACTCAAGAACTATTGTTGGTCCCCCAGCGAACCATCATCTTCGCTGACTACAAGTGGAAGACTAACTTAAACATGCAAAAGCTTAAACACTGAATATAATTTATGAGACTGAAATACAAAGATTTAACTCAAATGAACAACTTAAAATAAAAATAATATATTCAACTTGCCATAAAATAGGCAACTTAAGTCTTTAAAATATTTAATAAAATAAATGTATAATACAGACTTATCAACTATACTGACTATCTATGAAGCCTCTAACTGATAAAGATGGAAGTCACGACAAGACCCACGACACCCTTACTAAACTGAAAAGTAAATGAAATCCTCCGAAAATAAGGAGGCTCACCATAGCTAACTCGAACTTTCGAATTTATCAACGAAGCTCCTGTTGATGATCCTGAATACATGTGTCTGCATCATGAGAAGATGCAGGACAAATGGCTTAGTACGTGGAATGTACGAGCATGTAAGAGGAATGCTAAACATAACATAGGGTTGAAAAGAATTTGAAAGAAACTAAAGAACTTACCTAACTCAACTCAACATAACTACACTCATTTCAATATAACGCAATTTAAAACATGTGCAATATAAAGAAAAGTTGTTTAAAAACATGATTCCAATTTTGTGTTTATGCAAAGATACATACAACTCTGAGATGTATGTAAAAATACAAATAATCTGATGTATATAAAAATACAAAATACTATTGTGGGAGTTTCTCTAACCGACAACCATCACATAAGACCTATTGTGATGATAGAACGATCTTCTTCACACTTCCAGCGCATCCTATACCTTTCCACAGGTCTAGGACTTGAACTACTAAGTGCATCCACAAGTCTATGCGAAAAGGATTCATCTAAAAAGTATTACCCTTTTCTACCCATGATGGCTACCTGGTTTAAGGGGAATGTGAGTTATCTAAACTCTCCCCCATATTGGTGCTCAATACTTCTCCTAAAATATACTAGCTCTTTATGTTTTAAGAACATACTTATTTCTGTGATTTGATATGCTCAAAACAACTTAGCTCAAAAGCTATCTTCGAAATCTCAACTTCCTCTCTTACTTCATTTAGAAAGCGATTACTCTTTTCTGAAAACTTGCCCGAAGGCTCTTTGGAAATTTAGTTTCTATTATTATTTAAATGTGAAAACATTTTAAATCTCTTGGGAATACATAGTCCCCATATACTTTTGAAAAACTGAACTTCAACTTTACTCTTTACTGAACTCAAAACTTAAGTCTTAAAACAAAGTTAAAACATCAGTAATAGACTTCTTAAAATATGGTTCATGCCGAATTATGGACGTAAATGACTCGATGTAAGGTTTTCAATAACCATAGATAGATCTCAATACTTAGAACTCAATAGCTTCACTAATACTACTCATTTCAAGAATACTCAACTCAGAGGGTTCATGCGGAATTATGAGCATGAACTACTCAACTCAAGGACTCAAAGATACTTCTCATCTCAAGATTGTTCGACTTCTAATGTTCATGAGGAATTATGGGCTTGAACAACTCAACTCATGGACTTAATGGGTAATAGGTAATAGTCGCATGATTAGGATTATAATCTTGGAAGCGTTAGAAACTCGATACTCAAGACTTAGAACTTGAAGATACTACTCATTTCAATGATACAAAACTGATGGAGTTCATGCAGAAGTTATAGGCATGAATGACTTGAGTCAAAGGTCAAAATATCAATAAGAAACTCATGTATACGAATCTTTGCATTCTCATACTTACTTACTCAAAACTTAACTGAAATCGATGATGGATCTCAAAGGATTCACAATTGAACTCAAAGACTTCCTTGAACTCTACTCTAAACTCTCTCTTTAATGTGAATTATGAATTCAAGAGTTATGGTTCATGATATGAAAGATCTCATGATAAAAAGTAGACTCATGAATACATTCTCCTCACTCTCATGCTCACTTACTTGAGTCTTGAAAAAAGTTACTAGAAGTTGCAGAAGACTCCACAAAAGGACTCAAAGGGACTTTCTTAGAATGTTCGAATGAACTCTCAAAACTTAACTCTTAACCCTTTCTTGAATTTGAATTATGAATTCAAGGGTATTATCATGTTAGGAATGATTTTAGGTGTTTATAAGTAGTTTAGAGTTTTTAGAATCAAAGGGGAGTAAAGGTACCCTTTGAAAGAACTCAAACGGACGAAACGATGAAGAACGGGTGGGGGCAGGCGACCCTGGCACTCTGACTGGCTCAAGGCGCCAGCCCCTAACATTCAGAGAAGTAGTTGGGGTGCTCTAGCTGGCGTGACACGCCAGGTCCCAACCCAGAAAACTTCGACGACTATTTTTGCTCATTTTCTCACCCTAACTTGCCTAGAATCGAACGGTTTCGTACCTAATCACTTGGATTCGATTACCTAACATAATAAAACTCTAATCTACTCAAAACAAAAACTCAAATTACTAAATTTCATCTCAAGAAATCATCAAAAACCCAACACAACATGATTTAGGATGAACTTCAAGAACACCTATCAAGAACTCATCAAGAACTCTAATATTTCAACTTTAATAACGAAATTGCGCTGAAAATAACATGGTTGGCATGTGGGTGAACAAACCCAACACTATGGAATCTTAAATACCTCTTAGGGATTAAACCCATGGTGAAAATGCGCAACAAAATGCAAAACTCTCGACGAACGCTTTGATCATCTCCTATTTTCTCTTCTTGAACTCTCAACTAAAACCCTAGTCTAATTTTAGGATTATAAAACTTAGCCCAATATGATTAGACCCTTAAAACCTTACTAAAAATGAATTAAATCTGATTTGGTAAGGAAAAGACGAAAATACCCATCTAAAATCCGGTTTTGACTTTCCTTATCTAGACAACCCAACTTTGAATGCACATATCTCCCTCATACGAACTGGAAACTGAGTAAACTCGGTGGCATTGGAAATATAATTCAAATATATTTCCTAAGGTATCTTGTAGCACACCTATCTCATCCTGAGATAGGAGTTATTATCATTTGAAGTCAACCCAAAACTCATACTTAGCTTAACTTGCAAAATTTCTGATTTTTGCTATGTCCAATTTAGTTCTTTTTTAAACTCAAGGTGCTACATCTAGTGAACTTAATACTCAATAAATTTTATTTTCCTTGCAAGAATCTCGCTCACTACGAAGAACGGTTCGAGTCTTAGCTTAAAAGTTTTTGGGGTGTTACAATATCTCCCCCTTGGGATCATTCGTCCTCGAATGACGACGGGACTGGGTAAGGAATGGGGTTACTCTTACTAAGGTCTGAGTCTAATGGTATGCTCTTACTATCTTCAAGCTTAACCCAAGTCCTTAAGTTCGGATTATGTACCTCTCTATAGGAAATCTCATCACAAACTATTACTCACTACCACCTTATTGGGCTCATATCAAGAACCACCAAATATTTAACGAAACCACATTCAAGCTTAGTACTCCAACAACTCCATGGACTCCTACTAACAAACTCCTTCAGAACAACTAAGGGCTCTCTTTTAACTATTTCTCGTAGTAAAACCTCATCCTCCTCTTTTATAACCATAGATGGAATTATCACACCATCACTATCACGATAAGATCATTAACCTTCTCTTTCTAACATCACTCCACTACTAAAAGGACCTCTAGAAAGATATACCCCAAACTCTTTAGAACTCATTACTGTCTTACTCTCAAACACTTGACTTGATTTCTCATCTTGTCATCTCCCCCTTAGGTCTAAAGCTAACACTTGAAAGCTATGGACATATTCCATCATCTCTAAATGGTCTACCTCTTCTTTTAATCTAACACTTGGGACAAGTTTATCTCATGCCTACCAAACTCTCTATAAGCTGTACTAAGACCTCTTTCTCAGGTGTTTCCCTTAACCTCTTCTGGTTACATACCCTCTCGGTACACCTCTTAACGCTCTTATTACTCTTGTGACTCAGCCACACTTCACTGCTCTTGTCTAAAGTTTAGGGTCTCTTACTTGTACCACTCATATTTATTGTAGCTAATCACCTCAATTCCTCACTTACTCTATGTCAAGTCTTCTAGATCAAATCTTAAAACTAACATCATCACCCTTATGTTGCCGTTCATTTGATCATTACACTCATCTCAAATTAAAGCTTAATGTTTATTACTAGACCAAAATATCAATACGATTGCTCGCCTACTATATTATACCTCATTACTTAATTAGTTCTAATACCTTCTGAACATCATGACCCTCTCAAACAATTCACAAGCCTAGCTTAGATCTATCACTTTATGAATACTTCTGCTCTTCTATTCAACACTTACACTTGGTCATTATATACACAATGACACTTCATAACAAAGTCCTTTATAGCTAAAACACACTCTACCTCCTATGGTGGAATCTTCACTACTCATCACTTCTTAGTCTAACCATAAGGGAAAACTCTTCATTAATAACTTACTAGGTGCATGACTATAGTAACATAGCTTGTCGAAACACCATCTCCCTTACTTAGATTACTAAACATATGCATACTTTCCTCTAATTCTGGGCACTTTCACTACTACTACTCATCGATAAGGGATTGACTCTGCTTTTCAACCACCTCTAGTATAATAGGTAGTCGAATGAATATGAGAACGCACGAGAAAGAATAAATCACCATGACATATCTCTATTGCACGATTAAGAGTATGAATGAAGGGAAACTTTTCTAAAATATTTGTAGTCCCTCATTTATAGTAGTGGGGCCTTCACAACCATAACAAGACCCTATTGACACGGCTTCATAGACAACCTAGGACACTTAAACTCTGTGCTCTGATACCAAGTTTGTCACGACCCGAGTCTATACCCAGGACGTGGCCAGCACTAAAGAACCATTGCTGGTACTCAAGCGAACCCTCATCCTGGCTGACTACAAGCGGAAGACTAACTTAAGCATGCAAAAGTTTAAAAACTGAATAAAATTCATGAAATTGAAATGCAAAGCATTAAATCAAATGAACAACTTAGAATAAAAATAATATATTCAACTTGCCATAAAATAGGCAACTTAACTCTTTAAAACATTTAATAAATAAATTAATAATACAGACTTATCAACCATACTGACTACCTATGAAGCCTCTAACTGATAAAGATGGAAGTCGGGACAAGACCCACGACACCCTTACTAAACTGAAAAGTAAATGAAATCCTCTGAAAATAAGGAGGCTCACCATAGCTAACTCGAACTTTCGAATTTATCAACAAAGCTCATGTTGATGATCCTGAATACCTGTGTCTGCATCATGAGAAGATGCAGGATAAATGGCTTAGTACGTGGAATGTACGAGCATGTAAGAGGAATGCTAAACATAACATAGGGTTGAAAAGAATCTGAAAGAAACTGAAGAACTTACCTAACTCAACTCAACTCAACATAACTACACTCATTTAAATATAACGCAATTTAAAACATGTGCAATAGAAAGAAAAGTTGTTTAAAAACATGATGCCAACTCTATGTGTAGGCAATGATATATATAACTCTGAGATGTATGTAAAAATACAAAAAATCTAATGTATATAAAAATACAAAATACTTTTATGGGAGTTTCTCTAAGCCTTTTCTACCCATGATGGCCACATGGTTTATGGGGGCTGTGAGTTATCTGAACTCTCCCCCATATCAGTGCGCAATACTACTTCCAAAATATGCTAGCTCTTTATGTTTTAAAACCATACTTCTTTCTATGATTTGAGATTAGTGCTCAAAAAAACATAGCTCAAAAGCTATTTTGGAAATATCAGTTTCCTCTTTTGCTTTATTTAGAAAGTGATTACTCTTTTCAGAAAACTAGCCCGAAGGCTTTACTGAACTTTAACTTTACTCTTTACTGAACTCAAAACTTATGTCTTAAAACAAAGTTAAAATATTTGTAAAAGACTTCTTAAAATATGATTCATGCCAAATTATGGAAGTGAACGACTCGGTGTAAGGTTTTCAGTGACCATAGATAGATCTCAATACTTGGAACTCAAGAACTTCACTAATACTACTCATTTCAAGAATTCTCAACTCAGAGGGTTCAAGCGGAATTATGAGCATGAACTACTCAACTCAAGGACTCAAAGATACTTCTCATCTCAAGATTGTTCGACTTTAATGTTCATGCAAAATTATGGGCATAAACAACTCCACTCGTGCACTTCATAGGTAATAGGTAATAATACCATGATTAGGATTATAATCTTGTAAGGGTTAGGAACTCGATACTCAAGACTTAGAACTTGAAGATAATTGAACTCAAAGACTTCCTTGAACTCTATTCTTAACTCTCTCTTGAATGTGAATTATGAATTCAAGAGTTATGGTTCATGATATGAAAGATCTCATGATGAAAATGTAGACTCATGAATACATTCTGCTCACTCTCATGCTCACTTACTTGAGTCTTGAAACAAGTTACTAAAAGTTGTAGAAGACTCCACAAAAGGACTCAAAGGGACTTTCTTAGAATGTTCGAATGAACTCTCAAAACTTAACTCTTAAATCTTACTTGAATTTGAATTATGAATTAAAGGTTATTATCATGTTAGGAATAATTTTAGGTGTTTAGAAGTAGTTTAGAATCAAAGGGGAGTAAAGGTACCCTTTGAAAGAACTCAAACAGCCGAAACGATGAAGAACGGGTGGGGACAAGCGACCCTGGCGCTCGGAGTGGTGCGAGGTGCCAGCCCCTAACATTCAGAGAAGTGGTTGGGGCCCTCTGGCTGGCGTGGTCCCAACCCAGAAAAATTCGACGACTTTCTTTGCTCGTTTTCTCATGCTAACTTGCCTAGAATTGAACGATTTCTTACCCAATCACATGTATTTGATTACTTAACATAATTACACTCTAATCTACTCAAAACAACACTCAAATTACTAAATTTCATCTCAAGAAATCATCAAAACCCCAACACGACAAGATTTAGGATGAACTTCAAGAACACCTATCAAGGACTCATCAAGAACTCTAATCTTTCAACTTTGAGAACGAAATTGCACTGAAAATAGCATGATTGGCGTGTGGGTGAACAAATCCAACACTATAGAAACTTACATACCTCTTAGGGATTAAACCCATGGCGCAAATCCGTAAAAAAATGCAAGACTCTCGACGAACGCTTTGATCATCTCCTCTGATACCATTTTTAGGTGAGGGTTTCATATTTTTGGTAGTGTGGTAGGTGGTAGTGTAGTAGGTGAGGAATTTATTTTAAATATTTTATTATAATATTCTTTTTTCAAGGGTGTTAATCTTGATATCTCTTTAATATTATTTATGATATATTCTAGATATAACATCTATTGGGTTCTTTGGTACATATATAAATTTTCCTCCATTAATTGGTCTAATTGTTTTATATCTTCCATAGATTCTATCCAAAATTATAAATATTCGTAGTTCATTTTAATCTGAATTTATTTCTAAATCATACAATTCTATTCTTTCGAAGTCTAAACCATGTAGGTCTATTTCATACCATTGCTGATTTAATATATCTTCTGATTCGTTATCATTAAATATTTTTTCTCATATTATTCTTCTTAATTCAATTATTTCTGTACCTTTAAGTATATATAAGATTAAAGTTTCACAGTTTTTTTATTATTTCATCATGCATGCATGTATGTAGTCATGTTCTTTATCATGCAGGTTTTTATTTTCAATTATTCCTTCCTATCATATTCAAAATCGATTAAATTCATATTAGATTATTATGAACTAGATTATCTTTATCATGTTCTCCTGTCACTACTAGCATCGTACTTTAGCGGATACTTCCTTCTTATCAATGCCTCAACTTTATTTACTCCCCTAAACGGCTTTCCTTGCCTACCGATTTCAACATTAGGATGACATAGTATAGAAGTTTTCTCCCTGTTTCTAGTGTGCTAATAAACTAGAAATCATGATTCAAATAATTCTAATACATAATAACTAACACAAATTTATTCAATCATATATATCATATTCAGGAATATATGACATTAGTTCTGCATATTTTTTGAACAATATACCTTTGCCTCTTGCTTATTCATGCTATCTGAAATATCTGGTTTGATTTCAGATTGTTGCTCCATTATCTTTTAGAATATTAGATTTTTAGTTGAGAGAGTTTTTTGAAAGGGATGTTTATATATTAGGCATTGCTTGTCTTTTATGTTACATATATCTTCCTTTATATAGAAAGGAATTAGTTCACGTACTACACACTTACTTTACAATCATCCTTATCCTTACCCACTACTTTTACACTTGTCTACTCAATAATACACACTACCTACCATCATTTACACTTGTCAATACTACATTAATAATGCACATGCATATGTTGACTAATTTACTCTACTAATTTGTACCTAATAATAATAATGTGACACACCTACTTATCTACTTTATGACACACCTACTACTTTACATCTTTTAACTATTCCTACTTTACACATGTCTACTACTATTACTAATAAGTTAAATAACTTTATGACTTTTACATCTTTGCAATAATACGTAGATGACTTTAGCTTTCTTGATTTCTTATCTTGTCCATCTTCCTTTGTCTCCTTTTATCTTTCATTGTTATCTTCGTTTCTATCTTCATTATCATTCCAAGTCTACATCTGGAATTATGTTATCTTCTCCGTTGCACTTTAAACATATATGATCAGGGTATTTATGTCCAATTATCTTGCAATATCTTGTTAATAACTCTGTTGAAATAAATCATGTTTTTAGTGCTCTTGTCATAGGTCGTTCTTCTGGTTTTAATAATGATAAAATACATCGCTGGACTTCATCCATATCTTCTCTTCGTAGTTCTCTTGAATTTGAATATATCATTAACTGATCTCTCGAGTAATAACTCCATATAGCATTTCCATTTAAATAATTGTTTGCTAACTCTTGTATAATAGTTGATATACCAATTATTCTTTTGTTGGCATAAAAACTTGGTATCTCTATTTTGTATATCTCTTCCTGTTGTCTGATGTCCTCGGGTATAATCATATCTTTAGTTAGTCCTATCTTAATAACCTGTATTGGAGGTTTTATTTCCTTGTATAATACATCCGCTGGTGCTGTATAGAATCTTATATAAAATAAATTTCCTTTTGTAACTCTTTTGTATGTGACGAATGCTTTGTGTAGTTCTGGTATTCCACTAACTTCTTCTCCGTCATATGAGTATACGGTATTTAACAGTCCGTAGTTCTAACATGTTCTTACTAAATTAGCGTTAGTATTTGGCCGTGCAATTAACTTGTTATATCCTTATAACTTTTGTGTCAAATAATCCTTGTTTGGTTCTTTTGTAGTTGATCTGGGTTGAGGTTTAAAAAAGTTTGGATTTTGTGTGTATTTTCGATATAGGTTCGTATGATGTAGTTATATGTCTTTTTCTCATTTTGGTTTTGCAAACTATCTGCGTATGTAGATGTTTGTGGTTCTATAGACATATGTCTAGGTGTCCTTTGGGTAAATGGTTTTTCGAATAGCTGGTTTAAGTTCGCATTTTTATGTTGTTTATCGCTAACT
>JAJOOH010012455.1:0-11368 GCA_029582605.1 Solanum gracilifrons
ATAGAGAACATAGCAAGTCTACCGTTCTTAATCTCCTTTACCTTGAGCTCAGCAAATGCCTCTGGATCATCAGCAAGACCTAATGGGTCAAAGCTGCCCCCTGGGTAGAGTGGGTCGACAATCTCACCAAGAGGCCCACCAGCAATACGGTATCCCTCAACAGCTCCCATCAGCACAACTTGGCAAGCCCAGATGGCCAAGATGCTTTGTGCACCAAGCTTGGGTTCCCCAAGTAGTCAAGTCCACCTTCGCTGAAGATTTGGGATCCAGCCTTGAACCACACAGCCTCACCAAATTTGACACCATTACGGGCCAAGAGCTCAGGGAAGACACATCCAAGAGCACCAAGCATAGCCCATCTGCAGTGGATCACCTCGAGTTCACGGTTCTTGGCAAAGGTTTCAGGGTCTGCTGAGAGTCCAGCGGTATCCCACCCGTAGTCACCAGGGAATTCACCAGTCAAGTAGCTTGGGGACTCACCAGAGAATGGTCCCAAGTACTTAACACGGTCAGGGCCATACCATGGGCTGCTAGATGAGGTAGACTTGGCGACGGCCTTTCTCATAGAGATCCTTCCATTTCCAGAGATTTCTGAGGCAGATGGTGAGAGTTTCACTGCCTGCCCAGCAAAAGAAGGGGAAGAAAGAGCCATTGTAGAAGCTGCCATGGTGCTTATATCAAGAGAACAAAGTAATTGTTTGATGGTATGAAAATTGAAATATTGTTGAAGTTGGCTGTTATGAGATGAAGTTACAAGGGAATTAATTCACCATATATAGGGAAAGAGTCCTTATCTAGTGATATCTATATTTATGATTTCATTGGGTATCAAGATCCCATGAGTAGCAATTAACACACACTTGGCAATCATTTTCTAAGATGTTTGCTAAAGGGACCCAACCAATGTTCTCCTCTCATATGTGGTCTTGAACTCTATTATTTCGATTTGTTGAGCTTACAATGTGATATCTCTTATCATTATCCATTGGGAATTTCACCAGATTCTAACTAAAGCTGGTATTACCACCACTATAGCTCATTTAATTGTGTGAGAAATTAATATTGCATGTAAAGCCAAGCTATTGAAGCTAATTTACTGTTGGATTTTAATAAAGTCACTAAAGTTAGCCACACAATTTATCTTGGTTTATGCTTTTCCCTTATAATATGAAGCATAAGCACAAGAGTCAGTATCGTAGTTATTTGAGTTCCAATAAAAGTGAAGATACTGGTTTTGGATTTTACAAATTCAGGCAATGTAGAATGTCATACTTCTTTTCAGAAAATGTTTTCTTCACTAAGGTCGATGCATGGACTTTTTTACAATCTTATGGTCATGAAGAGGTATATATAGTCATTGAAGGTTCTATATATGTTGCAATGCTAATTTCATTTTTAGAGGTTCAACGACGGGTTAGTACGTGAATTTGAACTACTACATGGCCTAGCAATGCTGAGACTTGGAATTACAGATTTGAACATTATGCGTTCTAGAATCTAGGATGACGACCTTAAGTACTAGTAACAACAAACAACAGCATACACATTTGTTCATGGGATTAAGTACTAGTAAATGGACATATATATGGTTTGCACCAAAGCTACTTAATTAGTTCTAGAAAACCGGTATGATGAAGGCTACCCCTACCCCTGTTAATAAGTGACATGAGTATTAGTATTTTTACAATGTCAATGCATAGAACTTAATTTCCTTTCTAATAAGTATCATGTATAGCTTACTTCTGCTTACTATGTCCTTAATTTTGGCTCCGGTAGTTATATGCCATGTTTGGAGGATACCTGCCTCTGTAATATAAGCAGCCACGCAGATGCTTTTACTTGCTACATTTAGATTACAGAACATACGCATTGGTTTTCCGTCATCATTGAAATGTCAATGGTGTAGTAGTGAAATAATATTATGTCCTCTTAATTCATCTCAATTCTCAGAGAGAAAAATAAGTAATCATGTAAGTTATTGTTGGCACTAAGTTAGAGTATTATTGCTTCTTGAGAATCAATTGAATTCCATAAGTTCCTCTACTCAGTATTCAACTTTTAAGCTTTTACCACATCCCTAATGTATCTTGTGTTTTGTTTTTGCACTGCCTACTTTTTTTCCCCTTTGATATGAAACTGGCAGTATTTCATTCATGGCATTGGAAAATTAAATTGAGGACGACAGAGTAATTGGAATATAAGAAAATCCATTCTGTTGTCAAGTAAACTCACAATTACAACTTTACAAGGCCATATATCAAACAACGAAATTTATGGAATGTTTACTGATATTCATTTTCCGGGAACAAAGTTTGTGGCGTAGGCCCAAGCATTGTTGTTGACTGGATCTGCAAGGTGGTCAGCGAGGTTCTCCAATGGACCTTTTCCGGTAACAATGGCCTGAACAAAGAATCCAAACATAGAGAACATAGCAAGTCTGCCGTTCTTAATCTCCTTAACTTTGAGCTCAGCAAATGCCTCTGGATCATCAGCAAGACCTAATGGGTCAAAACTGCCACCGGGGTAGAGTGGGTCGACAACCTCGCCAAGAGGCCCACCAGCAATACGGTAACCCTCAACAGCTCCCATCAGCACAACTTGGCAAGCCCAGATGGCCAAAATACTTTGTGCATGGACCAAGCTTGGGTTCCCCAAGTAGTCAAGTCCACCCTCGCTGAAGATTTGGGATCCAGCCTTGAACCACACAGCTTCGCCAAACTTGACACCGTTACGGGCCAAGAGCTCAGGAAAGACACATCCAAGAGCACCAAGCATAGCCCATCTGCAGTGGATCACCTCAAGCTCACGGTTCTTGGCAAAGGTTTCTGGATCTGCTGAAAGTCCAGCGGTGTCCCACCCATAGTCACCAGGGAATTCACCGGTCAAGTAGCTTGGGGACTCACCAGAGAATGGGCCCAAGTATTTGACACGGTCAGGGCCATACCATGGGCTGCTAGATGAGGCAGACTTGGCAACAGCTTTTCTCATAGTGATCCTTCCATTTCCAGTGATTTCTGAGGAAGAGGGTGAGAGTTTCACTGCCTGCCCAGCAAAAGAAGGGGAAGAAAGAGCCATTGTAGCGGCTGCCATGATTTATATCAAGAGAAAAGTGTTAAGAGTGTTTGATGGTATGAAATATTGTTGAAGTTGGCTGTGATGAGATGAAGTTGCAACAGTTAATTCACCATATATAAGGAGTAATTAAGAGGGAATGAGTCCAAATTATCTAATGATATCTATATCTATGATCTCATTGGGTATCAAGATCCCATGTGTAGCAATTAATGCAACTTGCAATCTCTAATCCTTCCAATTTTCTAAGATGTTTACCAAAGGGACCCATTCAATATTGTCCTCCTATGTGTGGTTACAAGGATTGAACTCTAGCCTGTGATTTGTTGAGCTTACAATACTGATATCTCTTATCATTATCCATTGGGAATTTCTCCAGATTTTATCTATCAGCACTATAGCTTATTCAATGTAGAACTATGGTTAAGCCTTAAATAAATTGAGAAAAAGCTGAAATTCATTTTTATCATATTATCAATTCATGTTTAACCTCTAATTACTTCATAAGCAAAGGTGGATCAAGATTTGAACTTTATGGGTTCTGGAATCTAGGACGACGATCTTAAGTACTAGTAAACGGATTCTAAATTTAATTTGTGTACATATGTAATGAATTTCTTAACACATATCACTACAACAAAAGAGATATTCAATGAGAATAGATTTTCCGCAAAAACATTTAGCAGCTTTGATTTAATGTCATTGCATCCAAGAGTCACTAAAGCATTTGGCAACATTAAGGCAATGCAGAATATCATATTTCTTTTCAAAAAAAATTCAACCAAGGTCCATGCATGGATTTTTGAAAATCTTATGGTCATGAAGAGGTGTATATAGTCATAGAACATTCTATAAATGTTTAATTTAATTACTAGTAAATGGATTCTTCAATTTAATTTGTTTGTTTCTTAACACATATATATATGGTTTGAACCAAAGCTACTTAATTGGTTCTGTCAAACATGTATGATGAAGCCTACCCCTGCCCCTGTTAATAAGTGACATGAGCATTAGCATTTCTACATTGTCAATGCTTAGAACTTAATTTCCTTTCTAATAAGTGTCATGTATAGCTTACTCAGTTACTTGTATCTTCTGCTTACTATTTCCTTAATTTTGGCTCTGGTCGTTACTCGTTACTATATGCCATCTTTTGAGGATACCTGCCTCTGTTATATACGCAGCCGCATAGATGCTTTTACTTGCTACGTTCAGATTACATAACATACACATTTGGTTTTCCCTCATCAATGAAATGTCAATGACGTAGTAGTGAAATAATGTTATGTACACTTAAATCATCTCACTTCTCAGATAGAAAAATAAGAAATGATGTAAATAACATCATGTTGTTCAATGTTATTCTTGGCACTAAGTTAAGACTATTATTGCTTCTTGAGGATAAATTGAATTCCATAAGTTCCTGTGGTCTGTATATTCAAGTTTTAAGCTTTTACCACATTCCAACTGTATATTGGTTTTTCTTTTTTCTTTTTGCTCAGTCATCTTTTTTCCCCCTTTGATATGAATCTTGCAGTATTTCATTCATGCCATTGGAAAATGGAATTATAGACTACACCATAATTAGA
Source organism: Solanum gracilifrons (assembly GCA_029582605.1). Taxonomy (NCBI): domain Eukaryota; kingdom Viridiplantae; phylum Streptophyta; class Magnoliopsida; order Solanales; family Solanaceae; genus Solanum; species Solanum gracilifrons. The sequence goes on from JAJOOH010012455.1 coordinate 4,662, forward strand.
ATATAAGAAAAATCCATTCTATTGTCTAGTAAACTCACAATTACAACTTTACAAGGCCATCAATTTATGATTATTCATTTTCCGGGAACAAAGTTTGTGGCATAGGCCCAGGGCATTGCTGTTAACTGGATCTGCAAGGTGATCAGCGAGGTTCTCCAATGGAATTAATTCATCATATATAGGGAGTAATTAAGAGGGAAAGAGTCCTAATTATCTAGTGATATCTATATCTATGATCTCATTGGGTATCAAGATTCCATGTGTAGCAATTAATGCAACTTGGCAATCTCTAATGCATCAAGTTTCCAGGATGTTTACTGGGGGACCCAACCAATATTGTCCTCCTATGTGTGGCTTGAACTCTACCCTGTGATTTGTTGAGCTTACAATACTGATATCTCTTATCAGTTATCCATTGGTAATTTCTCCAGATTTTATCTTTCAGCACTATAGCTCATTCAATCTAGAACTATAATGTAACCCTTCACTAAATAAATTGAGGAAAAGCTGGAATTCATTTTAATCATATTATCACTTAATGTTTATCAAAAGATTAACCTGTAATTACTTAATAAGTATAGATGGATAAGATTTGAACTTTATTTCTTTACATATACATGAGGTGGACCAAAACTACTTGGTTTTTAGTAAATGGATTCTAAGTTTAGTTGTGTAAGTCGTACATATTTAATGTTGGATGTATAAAACGGATTTTGAGCCTAACTCAACCCCAAAAGCTAGCTCAAAGGAAATAATATTGCTCAAGCCTTATAAGGAGGCCAGGATTTCATTCATTCACTGATGTGGGACATTCCATTCATCGCTGAAGTCTACCTCTGCCTGTGTTAATAAGTGATATGGTTTAAGTATTTTTTACAGCGAGGACTTAATTACCTCTCTAATAAATGTCATGCATGTATAGCTTACTAGTATATTCTGCTTACTATGTCCTTTTGGCTCTGGTCATTGCTATGTGCCATGTTCTTCTCTAAAGATAGTACCATATGCATGTAAGGAAGGAGAAATACACAAGAACTTTATGAATTTGTTCATGCTAAATAAACTAAGGAAACATAGGTATAATGACCTGGAAACTCATGCACTAACTCAAAGATAAGGGACTATTTTGAGCTTTTTCTCTTCAGATTACGAAACATACTATACATTGGTTTTCCACTATCATTGAAATGTAAATAGTCTAGTAGTGAAATAATATTATGTCCTCTTAATTCCTCTTTCACTTCTTGACAGAAAAATAAGGAATCATGTAAATAAATAACACAATGTTGTTCAATGCTATTCTTGGCACTAAATTAGAGTATTTCTTGTTGATAATTAATTGAATTCCATTAGTTCCTCTGGTCTGTATGTTCAAGTTTTAAGCTTTTACCACATCCCAATTGTATCTTGGGTTTTTGTTTTTGCTCTGTCATCTTTTTTTTCCCCTTTGATATGATTCATTCATGCCATTGGAAAGTAAACTTATAGACAACACCATATATAATTGGAATATAAGAAAAATCCATTCTATTGTCTAGTAAACTCACGATTACAACTTTACAAGACTGTCAAACAATCATATTCTTTGAGAACATTTTATGATATTCATTTTCCGGGAACAAAGTTTGTGGCGAAGGCCCAGGCATTGTTGTTAACTGGATCTGCAAGGTGGTCAGCAAGGTTCTCCAATGGACCCTTTCCGGTGACAATAGCTTGAACAAAGAATCCAAACATAGAGAACATAGCAAGTCTACCGTTCTTAATCTCCTTTACCTTGAGCTCAGCAAATGCCTCTGGGTCATCAGCAAGACCTAATGGGTCAAAGCTGCCACCGGGGTAGAGTGGGTCGACAACCTCACCAAGAGGTCCACCAGCAATACGGTATCCCTCAACGGCTCCCATCAACACAACTTGGCAAGCCCAAATGGCCAAGATGCTTTGTGCATGGACCAAGCTTGGGTTCCCCAAGTAGTCAAGTCCACCCTCGCTGAAGATCTGGGATCCAGCTTTGAACCACACAGCCTCACCAAACTTGACACCATTACGGGCCAAGAGCTCAGGGAAGACACATCCAAGAGCACCAAGCATAGCCCATCTGCAGTGGATCACCTCAAGTTCACGGTTCTTGGCAAAGGTTTCAGGGTCTGCTGAAAGTCCAGCAGTATCCCAGCCGTAGTCACCAGGGAATTCACCGGTCAAGTAGCTTGGGGACTCACCAGAGAATGGGCCTAAGTACTTAACACGGTCTGGTCCATACCATGGGCTGCTAGATGGGGCAGACTTTGCGACAGCCTTTCTCATAGTAATCCTTCCATTTCCAGTGATTTCTGAGGCAGAGGGTGAGAGTTTCACCGCCTGTCCAGCAAAAGAAGGGGAAGAAAGAGCCATTGTAGCAGCTGCCATGGTTTATATCAAGATAAAAGTTAGTGTTTGAAATGTCAAAGTTGGTTGTGATGAAGCTGAAGTTAGTTGGGGTTCAGAATATATAGGAGGTAATTAGAGAGAAATTATCTTCTTATCTAGTGATATCTATATCTATGATATCATTGGGTATCAAGATCTCATGTATAGAAATTAATACACATTTAGCAATCTCCAATCCATCAATTTTCATAGAAGGGACACATTCAATATTGTCCTATCATATGTGGTCACAAGGATCGAACTCTGCCCTGTGATTTGTTGAGCTTACAATATGATATCCCTATCATTATCCACTTGGCATTTCTCTACATTTTGTCTACCTGCAGGGTAAAAAATACCACCATTATAGTTCATTCAATGTAGAACTATGGTTAAGGAAATTTGAGGATAAGGTGAAATTTATTACTTCTTTATTCATGAATTTTGGGAAATTAATAATGCATGTTTATACAGAAAGCAGTGCTGAGACTTGGAAAGAGCTTGCTCAGAAGAACATGAGCAAAAAAGCTAATTTGTTGGAATTCATCAGCATCACAATATATTGGTTGTGTTAAGACTTGAGAGAAATTTAATTTACTAATTGTAGATTTAAGTTATATACACTGACAGTGTAAAGATGTTTTTACAGTACCGGTAAGTTTTAACGTGTGATAGTAGGTCAGTTCCCTAGTCTTACGAGACAACCAATTGGAGTAATGTTTATCACGGGATTAACCTAAAATTACTTTACAAGTAAACTGATTGTATATATTTTTTATATTATTAGTGCATAGAGATTAAATTTGTTGCCAATAAGTGTCATGTATAGCATTACATGTCTCTACTGCTAACTAACTATACAAGTAATGTCCTTTGGCTCTGGTCATTACTATGCGCCTTGTTAACAAGGATGATTTTTCAAGAAATTTATGAATTTGTTCACAGGACACAAAATGTAAGGACCTGTAAACTCATATATTACTTACTATGTTCAGACTACAAAACACATTGGTTTTCCCTTCTCAATGAAATGAAACAGTGACATTTCCTCTTTCACTTCTCGACAGAAAAATGAGGAATCATGTAATAACGCCACGGTGTTCAACATTAGTTCTTTACACTAATTTTGAGTATTGCTTATCGAGAATTAATTGAATTCCATTAGTTCCTCTGATCTGAAAATTCAAGTTTTAAGCTTATAACAGCTTATAGTTTTTCTAGTTACCACATCTCAATTCTCATATGTATCTTCAATTATTTTTTCTTTTCTTCTCCCCTTTGGTATGATAGTGGCAGTATTTTACGTTCATGGCTTTGGAAAATGTAACTCAGAACTATACAATCATTGGAAATTTGGAATATCAAAAAAAAAAAATCCATTCTATTGTCAAGCAACTCACAACTACTTTACAAGGCCATCAAACAATCAAATTTTAAGATTTTCATTTTCCGGGAACAAAGTTTGTGGCATAAGCCCAGGCATTGTTGTTAACAGGGTCTGCAAGGTGGTCAGCAAGGTTTTCCAATGGACCCTTTCCGGTAACAATGGCTTGAACAAAGAATCCAAACATAGAGAACATAGCAAGTCTGCCGTTCTTGATCTCCTTTACCTTGAGCTCAGCAAATGCCTCCGGGTCTTCAGCAAGGCCTAATGGGTCGAAGCTGCCACCGGGGTAGAGTGGGTCGACAACCTCACCAAGAGGCCCACCAGCAATACGGTATCCCTCAACAGCTCCCATCAACACAACTTGGCAAGCCCAGATGGCCAAGATGCTCTGTGCATGGACCAAGCTTGGGTTCCCCAAGTAGTCAAGTCCACCGTCACTGAAGATTTGGGATCCGGCCTTGAACCACACAGCCTCACCAAACTTGACACCATTACGGGCCAAGAGCTCAGGGAAGACACATCCAAGAGCACCAAGCATAGCCCATCTGCAGTGGATCACCTCAAGTTCACGGTTCTTGGCAAAGGTCTCAGGGTCTGCTGAAAGGCCAGCGGTATCCCATCCATAGTCACCAGGGAATTCACCGGTCAAGTAGCTTGGGGACTCACCAGAGAATGGGCCCAAGTACTTAACACGGTCAGGGCCATACCATGGGCTGCTAGATGAGGCAGATTTGGCGACAGCCTTTCTCATAGTGATCCTTCCATTTCCAGTGATTTCTGAGGCAGAGGGTGAGAGTTTCACTGCCTGTCCAGCAAAAGAAGGGGAAGAAAGAGCCATTGTAGAAGCTGCCATGGTTTATGTCAAGAGAAAAGTGTGTGATGGTATGATATATTGTTGAAGTTGGCTGTGGTGAGATGGAGTTACAAAGGGAATTAATTCACCATATATATAGGGGTTAAGTAAGAGGGAAAGAGTCCTAATTATCTAATGATATCTATATCTATGATCTCATTGGGTATCTAGATCCCATGTGTAGCAATTAATGCAATCTTGCCAATCTCCAATCCATCAATATGTTTATAAGGGGACCCATTTAATATTGTCCTCCTTTGGGTGGCTACAAGGATTGAACACTACCCTGTGATTTGTTGAGCTTACAATACTGATATCTCTTATCATTATCCACTGGAATTTCTCCAGACTATATCTTTCAGCACTATAGCTCATTCAATCTAGAACTATAATGTAGCCTTTCACTAAACATGTTACATGAACAAATCGGACACCCTCAGGAAACATATACAGCAGATTCACATATGCAGCCAGAACTTCATAAGATTTACATTTGGTTAACCAAAAGAACAATATCAATTAGAATCCCAATACATTAAATCAAGATCCACTAACCAAATACTAAACACCATGCACCAAAATTTCTATCATTGAACTACTGATCAGAACATTTTTAATACATAAAAAAAATTCACAGAGAGAAATCAGTCAAGAGAACAAGACACTTCGTAAAGGTATTTTAAGTAAAGGTTTATCACCATAACAAGTAAATGTATCTGTGAAGACATGCTACGCCTTGTAGCATTTACATGACCACTTGAGGGCATAAGCAACCAAATGAGTAAGACATTTCAGAGAGGGTCAGCAACATCAACAGAAAAGTCACATTCAATTCAAAATAGTACTAAACACAGATATAGCTACAAAAGTTAGCTTTACATGTCACTCGTCTATGTCCAACATGAGCCAATTGTGGCGAATAACTGAAATCTAAACAGAGTTTTGTGAGATGGGTCCAAGGTAATCACCCTCCAAGCTCACAACTGCTTGGAATTCCTTCTCCGCCTCCACATACCTTGCTCCAACCACGATGAAACGCACCACGGTGTCTTTCTCAATTCTTGACATCTTCTCATTCATAAAGATTGGATTTTCTCCGGGCACATACTTATAATCTGCCATCTTCTGATGAGAGAGGTACACTTTGTCTGTGGGGCCACATCTCAAAAAGACACCATGCTTCAAGATCTTGTCAACAACCCCTTCCAAGATCTCTCCACGGAATATCTTGAAGGTAACACAGCTGAATTCCACAGGGAAAAGCACATCACCAGTGTGTTCTCGAACTTTCCCTTCCCCAATCCTCTCCAATGTAGTGAGAGCCATAAAGTAACCAAGATTTTTTGAGGCCTTCTTGGCAGCAAAGTCATCCATGAGGCGAATAACAATTGCCTTCTGAAGCATTAATCCCTCTACATCAAGGTTCTCCGCAGGGATTATCACATTCCATGACAACTGAGATTTCAAATACATTTTAAAGGACCTGTCACAAATCAAAACACAGTGGGCTTTATCAAGGGAAATATGAGGAAAGAAACCATGAAGTCACAGCAATTCTAGTACGGAAGTTCAAGAAAAAGTTTCGAATTTCATATGCCAACACCACAGGAAATGCAGTGCACATCTACTGAAATTTATAAATCAGGAGAAGATTTCTAATCCCCACAAACACTGTTAAGGTGCAAAAGGTACTGGCCTACTGGGTATGGAACTGCAAGAGACGGAATGGTACAAGGATTTGGACGTGGTGATCTTAACTAGCAGTATCAGTCATCTTCCCCTCATATAAGTTGCAGATATTGACTTGAAACCTCACAGGCAAACATAGGAGATTACACAACTTCACTCCTCTGAGATAAGACTTTATCAGCTCATACGAGAATAAAGCAATCAGGCTGTTGCAACATCGTCATTAATAAGATAATACAACCTCCCACCCCAGAAGAAAAAAACTCTAATAAGAGTATTTACACCGATTTGAAATTCCTCTAACTCTGCTAAACCGGCCATTGGAGGAAGAATGGTGAATAGAGTTTCCCACTGATAAAGAAAGAATTTTTCAAA
>JAJOOH010012456.1:0-13720 GCA_029582605.1 Solanum gracilifrons
ATCAAATAAACAAAAATTTATAAAATCGCATAATAAATTATTACAAAGCTATTTGTTCTCCACTTAAGTAATTGTTTCATCTAACTTTAATTTAATTTTAAAAAATGAACATAAATTGTAGTGTACTAGTCTTTAATATAATCCTCCCACATAATACGGATAATTTTCTCACGTTGAACTTGCATTTCTCGATCATGTGACCGAGAAGACGAACCAACATTGTTACTTTGAGCCATTTGTTGGTCAATATCATCCGCAACTATATTTTCATGTCATAGACCATAAATATTTCATCACTTTAACAATCGGTTTGTGTGAGTTGAAGTGACTATATGTTGGTGAGAATAATAAATTTTAAAAGTAATGATGTGATTATAAATTTTATTTACATATGAAATAAATGGTTAGTAGATATAAATGTGAGGTTGTTTTAACAAAATATAAACTTGTGGATCAATTTTTGTATTAAAAATATCTCAAATCATGATATGGAATTACCATATAATTCCATATCATGATTTTTGGAGAATATGAAATCACATCTCATGATATGGAATCATGAGATGGAATCAGCGTAAAATCGCATGTCCAAACGCTGATTCCATCTCACGATACCATATCGCGATATGGTATCGCATGGCCAAACGCCTACTAAATTTGCAACATTTTGACACAGATTAAGGAATAAGGAGAGTGTCTCTCCCACTTGAGATAGGCATAGGCTGCGGACTGCCAGCGATAACCGGTAAACTCTCTCGTTTTCCCCTCTCTTCTTTTGTTCTATCAAACCATAAATTGTCCATTTAAAATTAAAATTGTTCATTTTTGTTACTACAAGATATTTGAGGAGAAAATGGCCAAATGCCCCCAATTCTATTAGTGGATTCTCAACTACACACTTATATTCTAAGAGGGTCCTATTACCGCTTGAACTATTTTATAGTAGAATTATCTACCCCTTAACGCTGAGTTGGCAAAGAAAGTGTAATTCACTTTCTCAAAGAGAGTGAGATGCAAACTTTCTTATTTTACTTTTTCATATTAATTTTCTGATTTTTTTTTAATTTATGTATGCTACTTTTTACTTTTATTTATCTTTTCCATTTTATTTTCTTTCTCTTCTTTCTCTATCTCTTTAGCACTCTGTCTGATTTTAGTTGTCTGAAAAAAGTATGAAATCACCTCACTGTTAATAATAGTTACTATTAGCGCTATCTCCTTTCTTCTTCTTTTTTCAAAAGATTTCGATTTCACTTGAAAAAATTAGGAGAATACGAGATCAAATTAAAAATCAACACTTTTGCATAGCTAAGTGTTCATAAGTTGAAGCACAAGAACACAAAATTGAACAATATAGAGGAAGCCCAGTTGAGTAAATAAAATAACAAAGCATCAAAGTCAAAATTAGTATCTTTTACAGCTAAATTTTTACTACTTCAAGTATAACAACGCACAAAATTGAAGAAACACAGATTCAAATCAGATCCGAAAGTTGATTAGTGATTACTATACAAGTATATCAACATCAAATTCTTTAACATGAACAATTCAAAAAAAATTCTCCTTTTAAATTGTTGTGAGCCAAATATGTTAACGACTTTGAAAATCCGTAAACTTTCAAGGATTTCACCAATCAAATTCATATCTCATTCAAATATACTTCATTTTTTAGCTTTTCAAACTCCGACAATATTCTCATCGGAGAACACCCACTAAATACCAAACCTAGATATTCAAGATTGGCTTGTATAAGAAAATTGAGAACTTCTCTTAAAATAATTCAAACAAAGATTAAGAAACTAAAATTTTTGAGGTTTTAGAAATGGAACTTGGAATTTCCACTTTAATGGCAGAAAATTTGTAGTCAAAGAAAAGGAAAAAGAAAAGAAGAATGGGCTGAAATAGAAAAGAAAACAAATATAAAAGGGAAATAGAATAAAAAAGTAGAATAATAATATTTTAATAAAAAAAATACAATATATTTACGTGGCATCACGCGTGCAGCCCACTACTTACCACAAATTTGGGTGTGACCTTTTAAGGGGCAATATATTCCACTTGTAAAATGCCTAGGGGGTAATAGGACCCCTGTTGACACCCAATTTTGACCCTCCACAATATGAATTAATCATTTCGAGCTTCTCCAATTTCAAACGATTTAAAATAATTAGTTTTATAAAGTTTCCAAAAAATAATAATATAGTTTGCAAGATTTTTTATTTTTTTTATATAGTTTTGTCACTTTTTATAATTTTTAGATAATATATATGTTTTACATAATTATGTATATAATTAGTATATTTTATGATTATTCGAAAATCGTCTCAAAAAGATTTTATATTTTAAATATTAGGGATGCTTATAATTTTGAATTAATGAGTTTTGTGAAATTCAAAACACTTTCAAGCTATGTTTAAAGTAATTTTATCATTTTTTAATAATAAATATGTATATTTTCGCAATCACGTTATTTTATAAATATTTGAAAATCATCACAAAAGATTTTACATTGTAGTTAAATATTTTATTAATTTACTTTAAGTTATAGTTATAATTTCAAGTTAATTAATTGAATTAGTTAGTTTATAATTAAGTTAATTGTTTCTTATTTCGTTAAGATTAAGAAGCTCATTAATTAATTTATATTAACTCGTCTTGTTTAAATTTTAGCCAAATTCACCAATTAAATTATATTCGACTATAATTGAAATCCATTTGACTATTATTTAATAACAATTTTAGTCAATTGCTTACCCAATTTAATAGGCCAATTTTGGGCCATTTCCAATTCCCAGCCGACCTATACAATACAATATGCTATATTCCAACACTTTCCAAAATTCTCCCAGCCCACTCTTTAATTCCCCTTTTTTGACCCGCCCTACTGTGCACGTTCTTCTTCTCCTTAGCGCTGCAAATCCAGAAATCAACCCAGAATTTTCAGCAAACCAACAACACCCGACCCGACCTCTCCTTCTAATTTCAACGTCAAAGCAGCAACTTTCCGCGTCTTCCTCCTCGGCCAGAGCAGTTCGAATAGCCTTTCACCTGCCATAGCTGCTTGTCAAGCCATCCACCTTGATCTCATCATCCGGATTTTAGGAGATTTTAGTTGAAATCTTGTACAAGCAACAACCTTTCCCATTCTTGGAGAAGAAAAAAAAAAATTTCAAACCAAGGGAGAATTCCGTTTTTGACCCTTGCTCCTATCCGTTTTTCACCCTAATTCCCTCCTATAAATACATCTCTTCTCTTCCATTGTGGAGGGAGAGAGAACATATTAAGAGTTAGCTAAGTGTTGAGAGGAAGAAATATATCTAAACAAAAAATCTTTGAAGTTGTTCGAATCAATCTTGGCTCTCGCTCTTTCTTGTCTTGTTCGTTCTAATTTTTTCGAGTCGCGTTTCGGTGGAAGAACCGCTGCCCATCTTAGCTCATAGTCCTGGTTCACTGCTCCGAAACAAGTAAGCCCTTCCCCTTTCAGTTTTCTCTTTACAAATTTTCAAGCTTCATCTGTATATGTTTGAAGATTTTCTCTGCAATTTATTGTCTTAAGATTGGTTCTATTAGTCCTTTCTTTTCTTTTTTTTTTTGTTCTTTTTTCTTAGATTCAAAATCTTAAATTTTAAAATAAGGATGCAGTTGTTGGATGTTTTATTTTTTTCCAACAGTAGATTATTATCTTACTGAGTTGATTTCCACATAATTTCTCACATCTTAAAGGTATTTTGATTGGAGTTTTTGTTAATATATATATTTCCTAAAATATATGATCTAAACATGTCCCGTTATGATACCGTCTTTGTCTCGAGTGGTTATCTTGAATGAATTTTATTAGTCCTCTATCAGTTATGGAGACTAAATGTTTGTTGTTGTTATGAAATATATTGAACAATAGTATTATATTTGTTGGTTCTAGCACCTCAATGACGACGCCTCCTGGTTGTTGACTTGTTTAAAGAGATGTAACTTAATCATGTTGCAGTGACAAGTTAAGCTTCGCTAAATCCTTTTTTTTTACATCTACACAGTGCTAAGGTTGCTTAATTGTCATCTTCTCGATAGTTTGGTTTCAATTGTCATGTTCTCTACACTTTGGTTGGTCGATTTGAGTTCCACAATCTAAACCTTCAAAAAAAAATTTAGACCTAGCTGGGTTTTGCTCTTCATTATTCATGTTTGGGTTGCTCGACTCGAAGTCATTTGGTTCATTTCGCTTGTCATTGTCGGCATCATTTGAAATAGGCGTAGGAGTCTCAAAAATTAACCAATATGTTAGCTGTATATGGAATTATCTCATTGTTTTCTAAGTACAACAACTCGATTTTCTCTATTCGCAGATCTCATTGTTGTATTTAAATTACCTTTTATTCTGAAAATCTCACAAATCAGTTGTCATGTTGATATGTTACATAGTCCCTGCCATAGTTTTTTTTTTATTTTTTTTTTATTGTTTTTGGAGATCCATAGCTACGTATTGCTCTACGACATGATTTTTGCTTCTTGTTTAAGTTTTCCTAGATTCATAGCATGTCTCAATTTCTATAGTTTTGTCAAAGAATGTCTCTATCTTCATTTAACTTTTTGAAATTTCGAAATGATAGTTACGATAAAAGCTCGAAAGTGCTTAACTGTGCCTTGCTGCTAGAATAGATATGTAAGTGCTGAAAAATTATGAATCATGTTTTGTTTAAATGATAAATATTTCACTTTCATGAGAGCATGTCCTGCACTTTTTTTTTTTTTTTTCTTCAAATTTCTCAAAGCTTAGTAGCTTTACTATTAGTTAGCATTTTTATTTGGAGTATAAGTTCATGATCTTTATACTTGAGTCACCTCAAGCTCAGGTAATTTCTTGAAATCTATGTCTTGCATTTTTGTTTTGAAATTCTCAAGTGTTGGAACATTTCTTCATACTTAAAATTTGCAAGAGTCGTTTAAACTAGTTATAATAAATTCGTATGTAATTATGAAGTGATTAGCATCCCTCTGTTTCAACTCTTAATACGGCTAAATCATGATTTGTTTTGTTAGTTTATCAAGTTAAGATTATTAAGAAAATGTATAGGTATCATGTTTAAGGCATTAATTTCATTTTAGATAATTATGTATCCTCTTTAATGCTGTATGGTAATCTATGGGAAACTTAAGCAAATCATTTAGTGATTATTTTCATTTAAAATCGTGATTGTATCTTTGAATAATCTGTTGCTAATCCTTATCATCTTGTTTTATGCATGACCCCCCTCATGAGTCCATTGAGACTCCTTCTTTGCATTTCGTTTGGTTGAAACCCAACAACTCTCTCTCGAGTACACCTCGTCCATCGGAGGAGGAGTCAAAGGAAGCAAATATATAGGTCGAAAGTCTGAAAAACGCAGCAGCAATGGCAAAGAATGGGTTGCAAACCCACTTCATATTTTGTTGGCAGAATTGAGCCAAAAGGCTCAAGTTTAATTACTTGATCATTATGTTATTATGTCTTATCTGTTCGAATGTTCTAATACTAAAATTTTATCAACTTAATTAGATTCCCCAAAAGATGAACTATTTTTTTTGTGTTGTTTCACCTTAGTAAAATTTCATTTTTAACAAAGTCTTGTGTTCATTTATTTCATTAATCAAGTATATTGGTCAAAATTTTAGACCTTTAATTAAGTTAAATCTTTGTTAAAAAAAAAAAAAAAAAAAAAACATATTCTTTAAATGCCTCTCACTCGATCACTTTCTTTTTACTCATTAAAAATGGTTTAACTGTTATAGTATTTTTTTTCCTCAAGTAAGCTTTAAAAAAAAATGTTTTTTTTCTTACTTAGTCATTTGCTCAAAAGGTTAGTTAAAACTTTTATTCTTTAATTAATTTAAAATGATTTTCATGCTTTAATATATTAAATTGGTTTAAATTATTATTTTAAAATGAATTAAATAAATTTTAATTAGTCTAGTTTTATTAATTTTCTAATCACTTGCAATTTAATTCAAACGTTTCATTTTTGGGATCCCTTTTCTCTAAATAATAAAATAATATAAAAATGCATAATTTTATTTAATTATTTTCTCAAAGTTAATCAAATATTGTAAGTTATTATTTTTTATGTTAAATCGTTATTTTCCTAAAAATAGTCAAATATATTTTAGTCAAGTCGCAGGTTAACTGCATGTTAGCGGACACTTCGAATGCTTAAACCCTTCTCGAAGTGTAAATTGAACCCCGAACCCTCTTTTGGTATTTTCAAATGATTTTTTCTGTTTAAATCTTTGAAAATTATAAGTTTTCTTAATTTCTTTAAAAAAATTAAGTGGCGACTCTTTTCTAAGTGTTTTTCTCAAATTGTTTTATACTAAGAACATTTCAAAAAGTGATTTTTCTAGAAATAGTCAAATTACGACACAACAACCCCCATAAAGTATAAGTGTGTAGTCGAGAATTGACTAATAGATTGAGGGGTCAGTTGACCATTTTCTCATATTTGAGAAGTCAAAAAAGGCTACAATTCGTGGTTAAGATTTAAGCTTATAGTACAATTTAAAGTCATGGGATGAAGTCTATGTTTCGCTTGCATCCACTTTTGAAACCCTAAATTAATATAGGGAACTGAAACTATAACTATTGAAGAATTTAGCTTTTTGTCACAATGATTGTGCATTTTCTGATTTTTCTCTTGCAATTCGTTTTTCCAATTAATTTTTCTTTTCCATGTTTTTTTCCCTAATTCATTGGGTTGGAACGAAACTGTTGAACTTTAATGAATATATCACGGTTTGCTTACCAGAGCACAACTATATTACAGCTTGTTTGAGTTTAATTTGGTACTAGTATACATACCCCGCGATGCACAGAAAATTATTTTTATATATATACACACTTATTGTTATTTGATATATCATGCGTGAAATTTAATTAATTAATTGATATATTATGAAATAAAATATTAAAATTAGTTACAATTTATAAAAATTTTACAACATAGCTTATAAAACTATTTTGATATTCGTTAAAAAAAAAATCCAACAGACATTTTATGTGAAATTTCTAACAATGTCTTTTATTAAAATACTTTAATAAATTATAACAAAATAATATTGTTGTATTTGATACTAATCCACCCCCGTAAAGGCTTAACTAATTTTTTTTTCATATTATTTTTTATTCATCCTAGACAATTGTTTTCTTCATTGAACAGTTCTTTGCAAAGAAAAGTAGAAATTTCTACTTTATCTAAATATTTGTAAGTATCCTTTCTCCTATTGAAGTAAAAAACATACGAAGATAGGAACTTTTTTTATCCTCTAAATTTCTTTTCTGAATCTATTATTATTACAATTTAAATTGTGAGTATAATTATGTTACAATTGTAATGAATTCTTTAAAGATATTGTGATATGTTTATAATAAACACAAATGTCATATCAAGATATTGTCAAATAATATAAATTTTGCTTTATTCAGATTTCATAATTTCAATGTACATTCCTCAAAGACTCAAACAAATTTTATATGTGAAATACTTGTCATTTAAAATAATACTCTCACTCTAAAAATAATTTCATAAATATGTGAAGACATATTTCATAAGTTAAAACATATTTGACAATAACATGATTAAAGTGATTTTCAGAACATACAGATTTTTGTTGCATTTAGTTCATTGGCATTATTATTATTATTATTAAATCAAATTATATATTTGTCAAAAACAAACAATACTAACTGCATATAACTCATATTTTTCTCCTCTCCATGTGCCTTTAAGAACTCGTGGAGAAAGATCATTTTCCTTTATTATAACAAAAAAATATTAGTCAACTTCTCAAGAATCTCTTATATACATAAGATAATATTTTCTTTTCTTATTTAAATAATATTAAAAAAAGTAGGACTTTCAAATAGAACTTCTAAACTATCACCATTAAGGTAAAACGTTTGAATAGAAAACAACATAAATAACTGAATTAACTTCATGTTTTTTCAACATTTTCCTCATCCTAGACAATCATGTCAAAAATCAACAAAAACAATGTGAAATTATTCAAATAAATTCAAAGTGAGTAAAAGATAAGAAGTTTACTTACAAGGAAATTCGTTAAACTGCTTCATGAAATTTATCCTAAATCACTAGAGCTAGGCATAATTTGGTCGAAATCGAAAAAACCGACCAAACTGATTTTTTTTTTAAATTCGGTTTCGGTTTTTCGGTTAAATCGATCGATTTCGGTTTTCAATTTTAAAATTTTGGTAATTCGGTTCGGTTTTCGATTTTTAAGTTTTTTATTTCAGTTAACCGAAAAATCGAATTTATGTAATACATATTTACTACATATATATTTTTAAGAGTTAACTGTTAAGTAACATAACTAAAAGCCCAACCCAACTAAGCCCAATAGCCCATTATATCCCTACATTATATCCCTAAATTCTTATCCACCCTAAATCCCTAATTCACAATTCACATTTCAGTTTTCACACCAAACAAAGTTCTGCCTTCTGCACGAGTGAAGAGTGAAGAACAACCGCAAGTCCGCGACTGTGCGAGGCGGCGAGCTCAGCCATCGACCTGAAGGGTAAGTTTCTTGGCCGCGACTCTCCATTATACTTTATACATATCAGTTTGTTGCGATTCTCACTGATTTTTGTATGGATTCTAAGTTCTCACATCTTTTCTTCTTCTTTTTCGCAGATGACAGAAATCGGAAGTAAGATAAGTGAAAGTGGGGCTTCAAATGAAACCATACATAATACTCCATCTCCGAATAAAGTTGAAGCTGACATTGAATCTTCAAAGAAAAGAAAAGTCATGGAACCTAGGGCTGCTTATTGGAACCATTTTGAGAAATTCATCGATAAAGATGGAGCTACTAAAGCAAAATGTAATTATTGTGGAAAAACGTATGTTGCTGCTACAAAAGGTAATGGTACTTCGGCTATGAATAACCATATGACTAACAAAAAGTGTCCTAACTTTCCCTCTACCGTAGATTATGATCAGAAATTAATAATTTTTCTACCATCTTCAACGGGAGCAAAGGAAGGGGTGATTAGCACTTGAAAATTTGATCAAGCACAAAGTAGAATAGCTTTAGCTCAAATGATATTTGTTGACGAGTTGCCATTTAGTATTGTTGAGAAGGAAGGTTTTAGGAATTTCATGAAAGTTACAGTGCCACAATTTCATATTCCTTCTCGTAGAACTTTGACAAGAGATTGTTATGAACTTTATAGTGAAGAAAAAAAACTCTTGAAGAAGTCTTTCAAAGAAGCAGTCCAAAAGTTTGTCTTACGACAGATACTTGGACGTCTATTCAAAAAATCAACTATTTGTGTCTAACAGCCCACTTTATAGATAGAAATTGGACTTTGCATAAAAGAATTATAAATTTTTGTCCTATTTCTAGTCATAAAGGTGATGATATGGCAGCTTCCATTACTAACTGTTTGCTTGACTGGGGTTTGGATAATGTGTTTACCATAACAATTGATAATGCTAGTTCCAACAGTGTTACTGTTAAAGAAATATCTAAGCAACTGACTAATTGGGGAACCAACATAATGGAGAGTCAGCATCTTCATGTGAGGTGTATGACGCATATTCTTAATCTTATTGTACAAGATGGATTGAAGGAAGTTGGTCAGTCAAGCGAGTGAGACAAGCTGTGAAATACATTAGACAATCTCTTGCAAGAATTAAAAAATTTAAAGAATGTTGTGAATCTCAATTGATAACTTGTAAGAAATCATTATGCTTAGATGTTCCTACTAGGTGGAACTCTACATACTTGATGCTTGAAACTGCACAACACTTTGAACTTGCATTTGAAAGATATAGTTTTTATGATATTGGGTTTCTTGATTATCTCCGTACCCATGATTGTGAGGATGGAACTAAAGCAGGTTCCCTCACTAGTGTTGATTGGGAAAATGTGAGGTCAATGATTAAGTTTCTTGAAACTTTTTATACACTTACTTTGAAGGTCTCTGGTTCAAAGTATGTTACAAATAATTTGCACTTTGTGGAAATTGCTGAGCTTGATCTTATTTTGAAAGAGATGACAGAAAATGAAGATTCTAATTTGAAAAAATGGCAGAAAGTATGAGAGACAAATTCAAAAAATATTGGGGTGAACCAGATAACATGAACAAAATGATTTTTATATCAGTTGTGTTGGATCCTTGAAACAAGCTTGATTATGTTCGTTTTGCAATTGGTGATATGTTTGGAAAAACAATTGGGGAGCCACTTGCTGATGCAGTGGATAAATATATGAAAGCTTTGTTTGATCATTATGTTAAGAAATCATCAAAAGTTTCTTTATTTTCATCATCTTCACCTACTTCATCTGGGAACTCATTGGGTATATCTAGTGTGAATGGTGATGACAACTTTCAAAAAAGAGGATCAATGAGAACGAAACTAGAATTTGTGAGGCATAAAGTAGTTAGTGGAAGTTCAAGTAGTAAATCAGAGTTGGGTAGATATCTTGCTGAAGATGTTAAGCCAGAGGCTGATGATTTTGACATATTAAAGTGGTGGAAATTTAATGAGCCAAGATTTCCTATTCTTGTTGAGATGGCTCGTGATGTATTAGCCATTCCTATTTCAAGTGTCGCATCTGAATGCGCATTTAGCACATGAGATCGCATTCTTGATCCTTTTAGGAGTTCATTGACTCCTAAACTAGTGCAAGCTCTTATTTCTCTTCAAGATTGGTATAGAAGTGAACCAATTCCAATTAATGTTGAGGAAGATCTAGAGTATCTTGAGTTACTTGAACTTGGTAAGAATTTAATATTTTGTGTTCATTATATCAAAAATAATTTCTTATTTATGTTGCTTATATCTAACAAGTTGTTTCATGTTTTTGTAGATATGGCTCATAGTGGAAATGAATCTAGTATTGTGGATGTGTAGTTATAACTAGCAAGCAGTAAGTAAAATTTAATTTAAAATCTTTTTCTATTAGCATTCAACACTTGTTTTTCTCTTCTTTTTTTTGTTGAGTTGAGTTTACTTTCTAATCATATATCTTAAGAGTTCCATTTTCTCTCAGGCATATTTATAGTTTGGATGTTATTATGGTGAACTGATCGAGTTGGACCGCAATGAAATGCACACAAGGAATGCCAACTTTCTTCTGATAGAGTTGAATTGCAATGTTGTTGTTGATTCTTATTTGCCTTGTTGGTTCTTATTTTGACGTATTTTGTATTGCTGGACTGATGGTTCTTGTTTTGTACTGTTATTGATGTCTAATACTCTTGGTTTCTTAGCTTTTTGTTGCAATCTTGAACTTGAAGTGTCACTTTGTAATTTTGCTTTTGGATAGTAAATTAGTGTTTCATCATTCATGTATGTGTTAATGTCTTGATGATATTCAATTATATTCTTCCCAGTTCCCACAGGCAGTAAGCACTAGTGCAACGTGCACTTAGTTTTTGCACTTAGTATGTGTGCAAGATAGTTACTTATTAAGTGCACATCAATAATTGATTGATTGACCATACAAAGTGCACATAATTTGTAGGTAGTACCTAGTAGGTAGTGTACACTTACCTAGTAGGTAGGAAAAACATTATCTGCATATTAGTAATGTACACTTACTTTGATTAAAGATAGCGTAGGTAGTACAGTAGTAGACATTGATATGTAGTGTGTATGTGTTAGTGTGCTACTGATCAGTGTTTCATGTATGTGTTGATGATATTCAAATCGAAAAAATTAACCGAACCGAAATTGTAAAAATCGAACTGAACCGAATTTATTTCAGTTCAGTTTTAGTTTGTATTTTTTTCAAACCGAAATTCGAAAAACCGAACCAAATTTCGTAAATCGAACCGAACAAACCAAATGCCCAGCCCTATAAATCACTCCTTACAATTTTTTCATCATTGTTCACCTTCTTATTCATATTTCAAAAAAATAACGCAATTATATATATATATATATATATATTAAATCAAACTACATCACTATTTTCACTAACAAAATTTACATTTTTATCAAATTAATATGAATGACACTGCTCAGTTACATGACCAAGAAATCACTTAAACTCAAGTCACCAACCTCATCATAAAAGAGAATAGGTTTTGTAAATAATAGATTTTTATGAAAAAGTGGGTTGATGAAATTGTGGGCAATAGTTTTTTTTTGGAAGATGTCGGTTATTTTTATAGGGATAAGGTTAGTTACTTGTGTTTTGAAATTCAAATTTTAAATTAAAAATAGGAGATATTTTTTTCCAAATAATTTCTTGATTATTTGTAGCATTGAACAATGGCACGTGACTTTTTATTGTCCGGATATAAAATTACATCAATATTTATTGAAATAATTGAGTAATTAAAAACTTTAATCATTTATTAATCACTAATTGAATGATTCGTGGTACACTTGTCAAATAAAAATGCAATACCAAATAGGAGTTTTCAATATATTAAGTATTATTGAATTATTATTGGATTGGTTATTTAAATAAATAATTATTTAGTTTCTAATTTAAAAAACATGCAATTTAACTAAAATTCAAAAATTAAAATGAAATTATAACTCCTATATTAGATAAACTGGATGCCCTATTATCAATAGTAATTTTTATTTATATTTTAATTTAGTAAGTTTAAAACTATCTTTTTGTTAATTAATTAAGTGTCCTATTTTAAACTTGTACGCATTTTTGTTTTTTGTCAAATGACAGTTTTTTTTGTCAATTGGCAGTTTTAAAACTACACACATTACCCCCATTTGCCCACTTATACTCGCAAATACATTGGACAACAATAAATATTCTAATTAGAAAATAAAAATAAGAGTCCAAAAAAATTTAACCATATGTAGAATCCGTTTTTTTAAATAAAAAATAAAAAGAATTGAAAAGAGTTATATTAACTGTGTAACTTTCTATTTTTTTTAAAAAAAATCATTTAAAATATCTATTGATTTTTAAAATTTAAAATTTAAATTTAATAACTAATGCATATTAATTTTTTTTCTATAATTTTAAAACTAAAAAATGGAGAAATTTTGTGGTGCTGACATGTGGCATTTTTTCTTCTCCTATCTAAGGAGAAGAAAATATGACACATGTCATTACCACAATTTTTTAAACTTTAAAATTTTAAATCATTTTAAATAGAGCAACTTTCACATATAGCAAACAAAAAAAATCATATTTGTATGCTATAGCAAAGTTTGCATAATTGCGCTCCATAGCAAACATATATATGTATAATTCGCTATGCATATACAATTGAAAGCAGTTGTATAATCTGCTTTGGTATACATATACAAAATGATCAATTGTATAAAGTGAGAGAGGCGAGTGAGCAAGCAAGATCTGGGAGAGTGGCGAGCGAGATCTGGGAGAGGGGAGAGAGGGGAACGAAAATATATGTATATATACAATTTTCACGCATTTTATACATTTGTGTTTTTGTATAAAGTGAGTGAGGCGAGTGAGAGAGCGAGATCTGGGAGAGGGGAGAGAGGGGGAACGAAAATATATGTATATATACAATTTTCTCTCGCTTTATACAAACACAAACGCATTTCATACAATTTGCGTTTTTTGTATAAAGTGTGAGAGCGAGATCTGGGAGAGGGGAGAGTGGGGAACGAAAATATATGTATATATACAATTTCTCTCGCTTTATACAAACACAAACGCACTTTATACACTTGCGTTTGTATAAAAAACGAGAGAGGCGAGGGAGAGAACGAGAGTG
>JAJOOH010012457.1:0-13762 GCA_029582605.1 Solanum gracilifrons
GGGGGGGGGGGTAAAAGGTCCTTTCCAAGTTCGGTATCGTTACAGCAATTTCGGTTAAAGTTCGGATATATTTTAGACTTTTTTCTCCATTTTTTTCTAACAATCATTTTTATTATTATTATAAATTATATCAGTAGTCTACGTAGTTCCATTTTATTTTGTCAAAATTAAAATATTTATTTATAATTTAAATATTTTGACATTTATCAAAGAATTAAATTTTTGGTCTAATATTTTGTTAATGTAATATTAACTTCTATTTTTTGAATCATAATATTTATTTTGCTTACAGATTAATAAACACATACACACTTATATTCAGTGAGTAGATCTATAGACAAGATCTTAACCATTCATATGTGCATTTAGATGTCTTAATCTTAATGAAAACAAATGATGCCTAATACTAAAAAGGAAATTTGCCACCAAGTCAGTATCCCCCCGAGTCCAAGCCAAGTTTACGAAGACATTGAATTCTTGTAACTAAATCGTTTATTTTGAATGACCACCCCCAAGGAATGTGATGAAATGGATATATAAAATCTTTTTACCTTAACATTTAATTTCAACCTTGAGAATGGAAAATTAAAAAAAAAATGCTTTCCTTTTTGAGTTTTACATGATGCAAATCCCAATCAACCAAACTAATAGGTTTGGATACAATCTGGTTATAATAAAATACAACTAAAAAGGGAAGGACATATGGGTGATCTATTTTTGTGGTACATTTATATACAATACTTGAAACATCAATATTAACGTTAGATACATATAAAGACAAATGAAAAATGACAAAAAGAGTTAGAAATAATTAACATCCTCATAAAAATGATTTCAAATTAATTGTCCGTTTATACATAAATTATGAATTACTATCACTCATCATGTACAAAATATTTACAAGCTTGTACCCTCATATGCATCCACCAACAAGTCAGAAACTCAATTGATGTTTGAAAATTTTTGATCCCGTAACTCATACTCCACCGATCTTTTCCCCTTATCATCATATATTTTATTCATCTTAGCATGAGAAGTACTTCCAAGCTCAAGATTCTTCACCTGCTCAATCAACTTTGCATGATTTGCTGAAAAATGGTGAAATTTCATTTCATGAGAGTAACTTTTGGTTGTAAGTTTATAATGGAAATTGGAACATTAAATGGATTGGGCCGGAATTAAGGGTTGGGGCGTAGGTTTGTGGGGTCCAATTCCTTCTATGGTTAAAATAGAATTAGCACAAGCTTATAAGGCCTTTATAAAATGTATAAGTAATTATTTACTTTGTATAACCATGTATAAAGTTTGGTTAATGATTGATATAAATGTGTATTTGTGCATTTTTGTTTAAGTTTCAAAGATAATATGTGTATTTTTGTTTGATTGATGATTGGTACATATGTGTTATGTGTATCTGTTATGCATAGCTCTAGAACAATCGAAGGCGAGAAGATTTAGAAGCGAAAAAAAGTATTCATACCAAATTGATGAAACATAAATGAATTAAGACGTAAAAACTTACCAGCAACAGGTGTGAAGGGATCATTGAAATTCCTTTCACTATTAACCAGAGGTCTCAAGTTCGAGCCATGAGTTGAAGAATTTCATCATAGAAACACTTTATCCCCGCCAGTAGACTTATTCAGCCTTAATCTATATTAATTTGGAAGCTAAATTTCAAATATCGAATACCTGGAAAAAAAAAAAAAGAGCAGAGAATTATATTTAAATTCTAATGCATAATGTTTTTATGAAGACTCAATTTTTTATGAAGAAATATAAAGAGATGTGATTCTTATTTTATTTTATTTCCTACAAGTTTCTTTTTAAACATAAATAATTTTTATACCTTTAATAAACTTAACATGACATATGAATAGAGAAATAAATTTTTAATTGATTTAAGGAAAAAAATGAAAGCAAAACGAAGTGAATTGTCAAGATTGATGAAGATAAAAGATTTGTGTGATTTATTATATTATTATTATAAAAATAAGAAAGAGTGATTAGTTCATGAGCTATGAAATGGTCTTAGACATATATCAAAAACTTAATTTTAGAAAACATAAAAGGAATGAATAAATTACAACAATATAATAAAAAAAATTACCAAATTCTCAAGAAAAAAATTCTAGCAATAAAATTAGATCTAGTTTATGAACTTAGGTAAAAATTACAAGAGGAGCTCATACCTTTACAGACATAGTACACATATCTTTCATGATCTCTGAATCAAAGATATCTTTAAGGGAACTGATTTAATGACATATATTAGCTTATTAGATGTCGCATGTGAAGTGAAACAAGTTCTTAGATAGAGCGTTATATGACAATATCAAAGTAAAGATCAAAGCTTCATATGAACCTCATCAAACTGCAGAAGTCTTGAACTTGAAAGAAGAAGGCGCCTCATCTCTGAAGCCTTCAAGAAGCCGACATCTGAGTATATATGAGTAGAATGGAAGGGGTTGAGAGCTTTCCTAATTTCTTTTGGTCTAAATAATTGTATATTTGTTTGTTTTATGCTTTTATTTTTCTTTTTGCCGATTTGGCCGCTGTTCGGCCAAATTCATTTTGGAAATCTTTTAAAAATTACTATAATTTGGGCCTTATTAGAGATCTATAGTTATATTTTTCTTAATTATAAATTATTACTATATGTTTGAGGAGGAGAGAGACGAGCGAGACTAGAAGAGGGAGGAGAGAGGTAAGTGAGATTTGGGAGAGAGAGACAAGATAGGCGAGAGAGTTTGAATACCTATTGTCGTTATATTAGGTTGTATCAAAAATACAATTGATACACATGATTTATATCCAAATGAATACAATTATATCAAAAACTATTGTATTTAGCTACATATTATGAGGAGAGAAGCGAGCGAGATCGAGATCGAGATCGAGAGAAGTAGGAGACATGTGATTGAGATTGAAAAAAGGAGGAGAGAAGCAAGCTAGATCGAGAGAGGAAGGTGAGAGACAAGTGAGATCGAGAGAGGGAGGAAAGAGGATGAGTACATTTTGTATTTGTTGTATCACAAATACAATTGATACAAAATACAATTACAATTGATAGAAAATATAAACATAGTTGTCTGAATACAATTGATATAAAATACAAATCTCTCACCTATATTTGATTGAATACAATTGATACATAATACATTTGATAGAGAAGATTAATGCATATTGTATTCATTGTATCAAGTTTTATCACAAATGCAATTGATATAGTTGATTTGTATCATATATTGAATATATAATCAATTGCATTAATGAACACAATTTGTATCGACGAATAAAATTGAAAAAATACAAAATGTCAGAATATAATTAATACAGAATATGTATATAACTGTTATGTAATACAAAATACAATTGTCATATGATGTGAATGTTTTTTGAGCTGTAGTTGCTTAGGATGGAGCGAGAGGCGCGCGAGAGAGAGAGAAGGGCGCACGCGAGAGAGAGAGAAAGGAGAGAAATTTGCTATGACGCCCTACTTAAACCTACGAATTGTAATTAGTTTATCATAAATACATATCATATGTTTGTATTATTGTGCAATTTTCCCTTCACATTTTTTCCTTTTAATTTTCTTTGGGCTAGTTAGCCCACTTTTATAATATGTGATTTTATTAACAAAATGGTGGTCTGGGACCACTTTCAATTTAAAAAATATTAATATAGGGTAATTTAACATATGTATATCCCAAAAAAAAAACATTTTACAATGGGCATAGCCCAATAATTTTTATACTGAAATTTGCCACTTATGTTTATAATATTGAATTTCATGAAGCCAAATCTCTTCTAATTTTATTTCTATTTCAGTCTATATATATTTTTTATAGGGAAAATGCATAAGTATCCCTCAACCTATGCTCGAAATTTCAGAGACACATTTATACTATACATGGTTAAAATAATTTTTTAGGTATATATAGTAGATGTCGAACCCCCTTCGACTACTTCGTGTGTCTATTTCTTCCGATTTTGAACTCCCTTATCGAAAATTCTGGCCGAAAAGGGATAGAAAGTTATTTATAAAATAAGTTCGGGGGGGAGGGGGGTAATAGGACCTTAGTATAGTATAAGTGTGTCTCAGGGATTTCGGACATAGGTTGGGGGTACTTATGCATTTTCCCTTTTGTATATAATATTATACACTATATAAACATACTTAAACATTATTATATTACAAACATATTGTATATTAAATGTATAAGTAATGTATATACTTCATATAATCATGTATAAACATTGTATCTAGGTTCATTATACATAGTGATAAACTATGGATACATTTATGATTCAGGATTCAATTTACACCTAGAAAAAGAACCTTACTTTATTCATCTTCAAGCTCCAATACAAAAATTGAAAAATAAAAAACAAAGTAAAATATCTCTAATGACTCAATTTCTGATTATCAATTTATGTCATGACCCAAAAATGAACGTGATGACACTCGTCTATTCCCACCAAGCCAAGTCAGCCTCAACCCAATGGAACAAAAGAAATGCGGAAAGTAAAACAAGAATAACATATAAGAACGGAAAACATAGTCATTCTAATATAACTCCAGAAACCTGTTTGTCACGTGTACAATCCACTAATATAGAAAATACAGTATTCGAAAGATAATACAAGTCTCAATATCTTTGTTTCTCGAATAGAATAAAACATAAAGTAAAAGGAATGAGAGAGCCCACCAGGATGACAAGAAGCTACTTCTCAAAGTCCTTGACAAGCGTCGGGAATAAGATAAGAAGAAGAAAAAAATCATACGGATCGGGGCTCAGAACCTACACAAGTGTATAAGCAGGAATGAGTACCAACCAACATGGTACTCAATAAACAACCTACTAAATAAAGCAAAACTAGATAGAATATCAGTACTCCTTTTATCCCATCCAAACGTCTTCAAACTACAACCTGCATAGAAATCAACCCAGCGTAATAGTTTACACAATTCACAAGGCCTAATAATCACAGTCCAATAGTCATAGTTGAACAACCCACGAGTACCAAAGTATGTCAATCACAAGTATCAAGTAGATCAATCACAAGTATCATGTAGATCAATCGCAAGTATCAAATCCATCAAGTTCATAAAACCATGATAATCAAACACATGCCGAAACCATTTCCCATTCGCACAATATCACTAGATGAAATCATTTCTCATCAGCTTTATAGCACATTACTGGCCGAAATCATTTCCCTTTGGCTTTATAACATATCACTTGCCAGAACCATTTCCTTCGGAACAATCATCACACGTATCATCACGGGGCACAATAATCAATGCAAATAAGCAACTTCTAAGTCAACTTGGTCAAAGGGGATGAAATAGCTGAGAACCCCTCTACGAACCTTCTATAATAGCCAGCCAATCCCAAGGAACTTCTAATATCAGTTGGAGATGTGGTTCTAGGCCAATGCTGCACTGCCTCTATCTTTTGGGTATCAACTCTAATTCCATCACCGAAAACGATATGGCCCAAGAACGCAACAGACTCAAGACAAAACTCACACTTAGAGAACTTAGCATATAACTCTTTATCTTTCAAAGTCTAAAGAACTATTCTGAGATGGCTAGCATGATCTTCTTCATTCCTTGAATAGATTAGTATTTCATCAATGAAGACGATAACGAACATATCTAAATAAGGTTTGAAAACGCTATTCATAAGGTCCATGAACGCTGAAGATGCCTTAGTCAAACTGAACAACATGACCAGAAACTCATAATGACCACAACGGGTCCTGAATGTTGTCTTAGGAATATCACATTCCCTTACTTTCAACTGTTGGTAGCCAGATCTGAGGTCTATTTTCGAAAAACAAGAAGCACCCTAAAGCTAATTGAAAATATCATCAATTCTCGAAAGAAGATACTTATTCTTGATGGTAACCTTGTTTAATTGGCTATAATCTATACACATCCTAAGGGAACCATCTTTCTTTCTCAAAAATAAGATCGGAGCGCCCTAAGGTGAGACACTTGGTCGAATAAAACCCTTATCAAGGAGATCTTTCAACTGTTCTTTAAGTTCTTTCAACTCTGTTGGTGCCATTCTATATGGAGGAATAGGAGGGACTCCGGGTAGGTCATCTGGAAAGACTTCTGGAAACTCTTTTACTTTAGGAACTGACTGAATAGGAGGTATCTGAACACTAGAGTCATTAACTCGGACTAAGTTATAGACATACCCCTTGGAAACTAACTTTCTTGCCTTAAGATATGAAATAAAATGACCCTTAGGCACTGTTGAACTACTTTTCTACTCTAAGACTGGCTCATTAGGAATTTGAAACATGATAACTCAAGTTTTACAATCTATTGACGCATAACAAGCATGAAGTCAGTCCATACCTAGAATGACATCTAAATCTATCATGTCATGGTGTCTTTGTGATTAATGGAAATGACACAATCATGATATACTTGTTGAGCTAGAATAGATTCCCCAACAGGTGTAGAAACACAAAAGGGTTCACAGAGTATATCAGGAATAACATCAAACTTACTTGCAACATAAAGGGTTACAAAAGATAAACTTGATCCTGGGTCCAGCAAAGCATAAACATCAAAAGTAAAAACTTTGATCATACCAGTGACAACATCTAGAGAGTTCTCTTGCTATTGGCGACTAGTGATCGCATAAAGACGGTTTGCTCCTCCGCCAATACCAGAATTAGCTCCTCTAGGTGCAGCCCTGTCTGGTGGAGCAATTGATAAAGATTGGGCTATATTGCCTTGATTCCCATTACCTCGCCGATTCTTGGGACACTCTTTCATGAAATGACCCTCTTGTCCACACTTGAAACAACCTGACTGGCTATCACGACACTTACCTGGGTGGGTTCTACCACACCTAGCACATGCAGGAGCCCAGTTACCTCATTGTGCCACACTACCTTGAGACTGTGCAGGTCTAGCTCTGAAGTTTTGCGAATTCTGACCATTATACTCAGCTTTGTTTCTGGGTGCAGGTGCACTAGCAGATGATGAAGTAGGTCCCTTTTGCTTTTGCTGAAAGGACGAATGGTTCACATTACTTTTCTGCTGCCCGGATTCATTCCCTGTCTTAGCCTTCTTATTTACGAATTCCTCCCTTTCCCTCAGCTTCTCTTCTTCAACCTGCTGCACATAGACCATCAACATTGATATATCCATGTCCCCAATTAGAATCACTGCCCTGCCCTCTTTGCTTGATAGACGGGACAACTCAGCAACAAACAGACTCATTCTACTCCTTAAATCCGTAACCATCTCCGGAGCATAATGGGATAGCTAGGTGAACTTCAACCCATACTCATGAACACTCAAGGAATCCTGCTTAAGGGTAAGAAATTCTCGTACCTTAGCCTCTTTCAGTTCTTGGGGGAAGAAACGCCCCAACAAGGTCTCCTCAAACCATGCCCAACTCGCAGGTGGTGCATCTTTAGCTCTACCCTCTTTCCACTGGTCAAATTAAGTCCTAGCAACATTCTTCAGTTGATATATAGCTAGTTCAACTCTCTCAGTATCGGCAACATGCATAACCTCAAATACCTTCTTCAGTTCCTCAACAAAACTCTATGGATCCTCAATAGTTTTTGAACCCGTGAAACTTGGAGGATTCATCCTCAAGAACTTTCTAATACTCGAAGTATCAGTCACATCTTGTCTAGCTCCTCTTTGTTGCCCAACTTGGTTGGTCACAACTTAGCTCAACATCCGAATTACCTCACGGAACTCAGCATTGCTAACTTCTTCTTGGGGTTGCACTTCAGGGGCATTGGGTACCCTTTGATCCTAAACATTACGCCTAGCAGGACGACCTCTGACAGGATCTTCGTGGAGGCATGATTATTTGAAAACACGCGCAAGCACAAATTAGAAGGAAACTTTTTAGAGATCAAACTCTAACACACGAAATGAGTGTGGAAGAAGTGAGATAATTTTCCTAAGTGTCGCAGCCTCCTAATTATAGATATGGTGCGCTTCACACCGATAACCAGGACTCTACAGACACGGCTTCATAGACTCCATAGGACTCTTGAACTATGTGCTCTAATACCACGTTTGTCATACCCCGAGCCTACACCCCGGACAGGGCTGACACATGAGAACCATTGATGGCCCCAAGCAAACCCTTGGCCTGACTTACTTACTTAGCGGAAGACTCTAAGCATTATTACAAGGATCAAATGCACTTACTCAATTGTTTGATAAAATAACTTAGAATGTTTAAAATTCAACATCCAACTTGGCCAAAATGGCAACTCAAGTCTTAATCAAATGAAATGATAATGTAAAGACAATTGAACTACTAACTATCTATAAAGCCTCTAAAACAAAGAGGGATGTCGGGACAAGACCCCAGATCATCCTAACAATGAAATACTGAAAGCAAATGATAAAAAGGAGCCCTCCGGAATGCAAGGAGGCTCACCAATAGACTCTGAGTGCTCAACTAGATCAACGAGGCATTGGATGTTGATCTTAGTTACCTACGATAGCATCATAAAACGATGCAGGACAACTGGTATCAGTACATTGAATGTACGAGTATGCGAGTTGGAATGCTAAACACACTAAGCTTGAAAAGAATCTACAAGGAACACTTACCTTGGCTTTACTCAACTCATAAACAACTCAACTCAATATAAAACAATGAAACATATGCAATATATATAAAGCTTGTAAAACAGTGGAAAACAACTTAGTTCGTTAAAGAAAAAGCAATAACAAACTTAACTTTATTCATGTAATAAAGTAATATAGTTTCTGTGGGAGATTCTCTAACCGACAACCACAACTGTGAACCTAAGTGGTGATACAACGTCTTGCCCACGCTTTCAGAACTATCCTATACTTTGCCATCATATAGGATTCCTTAACTAAGTGGATCCACTAGTCTATGCTAAAAGAATCTTAAGGAGTCAATTAAAAAATATGATCCTTTACTACTCATGATGGTTACATGGTTTATGGAGACTTGAGTTAATATGAACCCGCATCCCCATATCGGTGCTCAATACTACTCCCCAAATATACTTAGCTCATATGTTTTTAAAACAAACTTCTTTCTTTGGATTGAGATAATTACTCAAAACTTAGCTTAAAAGCTCTCTTGGAAATCGGTGTTTTCCTTTCTTGTTCAAATGTGAAAACATTTTAAACTCATGGGATTACTTAGTTCCCTTATAACTTTTGGAGAAATGAACTCAACTCTTTACTCTTTGCTTAATTCAAAGCTTAAGTCTTAAAACAAAGTTAAAACGTTTGTGAAAGACTTTTGAAAACTTTAAAAACTTCTCTTTGACTTGCTTCTTAACTTCTAGACTTGACTCTTAACTTTCCTTGAATTAAAAAA
Organism: Solanum gracilifrons; assembly: GCA_029582605.1. Taxonomy (NCBI): domain Eukaryota; kingdom Viridiplantae; phylum Streptophyta; class Magnoliopsida; order Solanales; family Solanaceae; genus Solanum; species Solanum gracilifrons. The sequence goes on from JAJOOH010012457.1 coordinate 9,369, forward strand.
TGGATTCAAGATTCATGATCTCATGTTTATGGATGATTTCATGATGTTTAGATGTGCCTAAGAGTGTTGGAATCAACTAGAAAACATAGGTACATTGCTAAGGAACTAGTACGAAAAGATGGAGGAGGAATGGGAATAACTGGCATCCCTGGCGCTCAGAGAGACGCGGGGCGCCACCACTTGAAATTCAGAGACCAAGTTGGGATGCTCTGGCTGGCGCGGCGCCTCAGAGCCCAACATTCAGAGACTGTTTTGGGGCGTGCTGAGAGGCGGCGCCCCATCCCCTTCCCCAGAAAATCCCAAATTTTCTTCTTCGATTTTCAACTCTAAACCCTATAATTTCACTTGGTTCTTTCCTCAAACACTTAGAATCAACTATACCATCAAAATACATCAGATTCTACTTTAAATCACAACTAAAATCATGAATCAAACTCAAGAAACTTCAACAGCAAGAACTCACAAGATTTCAATCGAATTATCATCAAGAACTCATAGGTTTTACTTTCAAATCAATATAACTTTATTGAATTGAATCATGATTGGTGCGCGGGTGAACTAACCCAATGCTATGTGATCTCACATACCTCGTAGGGATCACCCCTTGACGAAATCCACAAGCTAAACTCGAACGTTCTTGACGACTCTTTATTTCTCTTTTCCTTTCTCCTCTTTTCTCTTTTCTCTTTTCTCTTTTCTCTTTTCTCTTTTCTCCAAGACCTAGCGCTAAATTCAACTTTTCTAAACTGACTAAAATCTGAATTTACCCCAATTAAACTCCTAAAAATGAATTAAAAACAATTGGTAAGGAAAAGACTAAAACGCCCTTCCAGGTTCAGACTTTTCTTATTCGAACAACCCAACTTCCAAAGGGGATATCTCACTCATACAAACTCAAAATCGCGCAAACTCAGCGGCGTTGGAAAGATTATTCAAAGAGCTTTCCTTCCATATATGTAAGTAAACCTAACTCATTCTGAGCTAGGAGATATGGCCGTTTGAATTTGACCAAAACTCAACTTATTCTAACTTAACAAAATTTCCAGATTTTCATTCTTTCCAAAAATGACTATTTCCAATTATTAGCTCCTTCCTAGTTATTTCAATTTGCGAGATGTTATAGCAAACCCACAACAAAGTCCATAGTAATATGTTCACCCTTCCGAGAAACAAAATATGCAATATCCCTCTTCATGACCAAAAAATGAATGTGATGACACTCATTGATTTCCACCAATATAAGTTAGTCTCAACCCAACAAAATAAAATAAATGTAGAAAGTAGAACAAGAATAACATATAAGAACGAAAAACTTACTCATTCTAATATAACCCCCAAAACTTGATTGTCACGTGTACAACCCACTAGTATAGAAAATACATAATTCAAAAGATAATACAAGTCTCAATTTCTTTGTTTCTCAAATAGAACATAACATAAAGTAAAAGGAACTAGATGGCCCACCCAGATGGCAATTAGCTACCTCTTAAAGTCCTTCACAAGCCTTGGGAATAGGAGAAGAAGAAGATTACACGAGTATAGGCTCAGAACCTACACAAGTGTAGAAGCAAGGAGTGAGTACCAACCAGCAAGGTACTTAGCAAGAAACCTACTATACAACGAAAAACTAGATAAAATAGGAACCTCCTAAAACTACAACGTGCATAAAAATCAGCCCAACCTAACAGTTTTACAATACACAATTCACAAGGCCTAACAATCAGAGTCTAATAGTCATAGTTCAACAACCTAGAAGTATCAAGTATGTCAATCACAAGTATCAAGTAGATCAATCACAAGTATCAACTGCACCAATTTCAAGTATCAAGTTCATCAAATCATGATAATCAAAAACTTGCCAAAACTATTTGGTATAATATCACTAGCCGGAACCATTTCTCATCGGCTTTATATCACATCACTAGCCAGAACCATTAACCTTCGGCTTTATATCAAATCACTTACCGGAACCATTTGCCTTTGGCACATTCATCACATGTCTCATTACAATGCACAATAATTAATGCAAATAAGCAATTTCACACCATAAGGAAGAGATAACAATTCAAGTCCAGACCAATGCCATCAAGGCTTTTCATCAATCAACAATTTGGGTCCAGAACAAGGCAATTCACAAAGCATTATAATCAACACATTGCCTTTTTTGTTCATTCACTTTTTATTCATTAAGATTAATTAAGTGGAATAATTAAGCCAATTAACTCATTCCAATTACTCCCCAATACACACAATGAAAGGAAATATGAGATTCTACAAGGTGTAGAAAATCACTTGCCTCAATTCAATCAAAGTGAATCAAAGACTTGAGTCTTTCCCTTCTGAATAATATCCAAAGCCTCACAATCTAGGTCAATCAAGTAATAACAATAAGGTTCTGAAAATAATAACTCCCAATTCGTACATTTTGAAAAATAGGTCAAATCAACTCAAAAATCCAATTCCAAAAATAAGGTTTGAATCCAAAATCTTTACTTGAAATTTTTACCCAAACATTTGGAATTCATTGGTGAAAGTCATTGTGAAAAAGGAATTCAAATCAGTTCATAATCACCATTTCACTTTAGAACTCAAGTTCTTGAAAGACCTTGTCATTTGCCAATCAAAATCTCAAGTTTTGATGTTAAAATCCACAAATAATTAATGGAAAATAAAGTTTTAGAGTTACAATGGCCTACCCAAATGATTTAGAACAAGAGATCTCTTCAAAATCGCCTCCAATGGTTTTACAAAGCTCAAAATGGGAAATATGGGTAAAACTCCAAAATTGCAGGTGAAAGGGGGTCTCTGATCTCACTTTTGTGAACATCGGGTCGCTTAACCGGACATCGCTAAAGCGAACCCGAAAAAAGCAAGACTTCGGTTTTGTGATCGACCCTTCGCTTTAGCGATACTCGATGTTCTGAACTCAATGGAATCATTGAAACACAAATTCATGGTGTCCTTGACCTGAAATTCGTGAAAATTACAAAAAACAAGCATAACTCCTAAAAAGTCTAAATCAAGCTCGAGACCTCTGAAAAGTTCAACCAAGAACGCACCTAGGTTTAAAATCATCCCATGAATCCAACAGAAATCTTGAAATTCCAATCCGAGCATCTAAACCCCGACTCTAAGGCTAAAATTTCACAATTTTCTCACTTAGGACCTTAAATTCTTAGAAAGACTCCAAATCTAAAACCGGCCACTCTCTTAGACCAATGTTGACATTTTAGGACAGATGAAATCGACATAATTCTATTCTGACACTTGAAACTCCAAAAGACACCAAAAACCATATTTTAACAACTTTAGCCTTTTGAAACCAATAACTTTCATAATTCACAACTTTCACTCAAAGTCAAAACCAACTTTCAAAACTCAATCAACAATTACTCGAGGTCAATATCGGGAGGGATAAAATAGTAACTTTATGAAAATTTCCAAAAATGACCTTTCAGGTCATTACCTTTTTCTATTTTTTCATGCCAATAAAAGAAAGTTCATCTCACATTGAGTTATTAACCAATTTATTGGGTCTTCTTTTTGAATCTAAAGTCTATTAATCCATATCTTGTTCTTTGATTGATTCATAAAGGGCATTGATTAATGCTTCATAGTGGATCTCCATCCACCAACATTTACTGTTTTCTTTGACCAAAATATAATATATAGATGTAAATTTGTTTATCAGTTTTCTACTTCATAAATATCATGTTCAACCTTAAAATTCGCATAGATTTGGTAGCCAAGCTTTGCACATCCTCAAACCCCTAAAGAAACATCCTTATAGAAAATACAATTAACTAATTTCATAAATAAAAAAATAAACAATATAATGAAATATTTGGAGAGAAGATTAATCCCAAAATATATGGGAAGTTTGGTTTGCAAATCTGTCTTTTCTACTTTTTACCTCATTGTCATTGTTTTCCAGATATGTGTCAAGTGTAAGATTTATCATTTGGAAACTTTAGATTCATCCATTTATGCACACTTTCTCTTCCTTTTTTAAAAAGAATCTCATTCCCTTATTAATGGCAATGATTTCATATTCTGTAAAGTTTATATGTATCGAGTGTTAACACATTACACATGTGTTCTTATGACGTCCAAATCCACTCCTCAAATGAGAAAATACACAGAGTCGTTGCAATATAATTTACCAACTATGAGTCAGAGTTGAATATCATAGAGAACAATATAAAAGCCTGAAGCAAGTAAATAATTTAACACCAATTAATCTAAGCCAAATATTAATATTTAATATTGGATTATTGTTTTATAACTAACAAAGATAAAACTATGTAGAAAGCGGATAAAATTATGGTCATGATCCAAAAATTGTACTCCTAACATTGTAGGCAAATCATAAACCAATTTTAGATCCATTTGGC
>JAJOOH010012459.1:0-17819 GCA_029582605.1 Solanum gracilifrons
TATATATATATATATATATTGATGATCTTTCTTTTATTTGACAAATGGGCAACATTCAACAGGAACAGGCGTTGTATAGATTGATGATTTTTCTTTTATTTGACGAATGGGCAAACTTCAATAGGAACACACGTTCTCTTCCCTATAATTAGTAGTCTATCTCTTCTGATCTACATGTTAAAGGAAGTTTTGACATCTCATGTGCTATGGAATTTGCACTACGAATGCTCAATAATTGTATCCAAGCTCATCCTCCTTCTAGAGTTAGATGTAAGGTGTATGAGTTCTCTAAGCTATTCACTCATACTCTTAAATTTGAACTAGCTCTGCATGGGGATATCTAGGATAGTCTATTCAACAGTAATTTTTCGGGTAAAAAAGATATAGGACTATATTTCTTTGAAAGTGAGAGAGAAAGGTCATCCTCTTTGAAACTCATATGTGGTAGTCTTAGCTAAAATGGTCATAACTTGTTATTTCTGAACTCTAAATAAGGAAAACTTGGTGCGTTGGAAATAAGACTCATAGAACTTTGATAGGTCATAGGACGCCTAATTCATCATATTGTGAGAGATATGATTGTTTAAAGTTGACCTAAGTAGAATCTTATATCAAAACTCTATCGGTAAGGAAGCATTCAACTCATCATTGTGCTACGGGATTCTTGTGACCTTAATTCATCTATAAATCTATTCCCACATAAAATAATTTACCTTAACACATAAGGAAAATTTAACAATCACTCAATATGATCTTATACACAAATGAAGAACGGTTCGGGTCTTAGCTTAGAAATTTTTGGGGTGTTACGCTATCCACACAACCCCTCTTGTTGTGCCTGTGAGTGCCTTAATCATCAGTAAAATACAATGAAGAAAGAATATATAATGACCACTTTCAGTTATCAAGACAATAAATAAACACAAAACAATTTAAATTGTGATGGCACTTGACTATTCTAATTCAGTTGAATCAAGACGTATATCAACCCAATTTATACTAGGAAGATAAAACATGCAAGTTTAACAGTTTATTTATTTATAAATATAAAGTTGAATAACAATGTGAAAACAAAATAATCTCCTAAGAACTGGTGCTACATTGTGATGAGAGAAACTAAAACGACATGGTACAAATAACTCAACTAGTACAGAGATCAACAATGGAAATGCAAAAACATAAATCTAGAAAGCATTATGTGTATATTCTTGAGATAATAACAAAATTCGAACAAAAATTACTCAATCCAGCCAAACTAATATGCACTGAATGTAGTTGCACTATCATACATAGACAACAAATAATTCACAAACTAGATTGTAGGTGTCAGCAGTAAAAGTTTATGTTAAAAAGCTAATTAATCAATGTCATTTCAGAAAGTAGTTGTCGAGACAAAGTATCTAAAATGGCTTTGACTAATTATCTCTTTAATATAAACTTTTATTGCTGCTACCTGCAATCTAGTTTCTGAATTGTTTGTGGCTATGTATGATAGAGCAACTACGTTAATGGAATATTTGTTTGGCTAAATTGACTATATTTTGTTCGAATTTTTTTTTATCTCAATAAAATAGACATAATGCTTTCTATTTGTATATTCTTGCATTTCCATTGTTGATCTCTATACTAGTAGAGTTAGTTGTACTATGACTTTTTAGTTTTGCTCATCACAATGTAACACCAAATCTTGGGAAAGTGTTTTGCTTTCACATTGTTATTCGACTTTATCTCTATAATTAATTCAACTATTAAACTTTTATGTTTAAGCTTCCTAGCATAAATTGGATTGATGTACGTCTTGCTTCAACTTACTTTAGATAGTCGAGTTCCATCACAATTCAAAATTGTTTTGTGTTTATTGATTGTCTTGATAACTAAAAGTGGTCATTATATATGCTTTCTTTATCGTATGGTTCTGTTGATTAAGACACTCATAGGAACAAGAAAAGGGGTTGTGTGGATGGTGAAACACCCCAAAAATTTATGATAAGACTTGAACCATTTTTCATTTGCGTACAAGATCGTATCAGGTGATTCTAAAATTGTGCTTACGTGTTAAAGTCAATTATTTAATGTGCGAATAGATTAGGAGATGAATTAATGTCACAAGAACCCCTTAGCGAAAATTTGAGTTGAAAGCTTCCTTACTGATTTAATTTTCATATAAGATTAAACTTAGGTTAACTTCAAACAATCATATCTCTCAGCACATGATTAATTAGGTGACCTATCACTTATTACATTAAAGTTCTATGAGTCTTCTTTCCAACGCGGCCAAGATTTCCTCATTTACAGTTCGGAATAAATAATTATGACTGTTTTACCAGAGACTACCACAACGAGGTTTTCAAAGAGGATGACCTTTCTCTCTCACTTTCAAAGAACTATAGTCCTATATCTTCTTTACTTGGACAATTATTGTTTAATCGACTAACCTAGATATCCCCATGCGGAACTAGTTCAAATTTAAGAGTATGAGGCAATAGTTATGATATTTGATACACCTTACGTCTAACTCTAGAAAGAGAATGAGCCTGCATATAAATATTGAGCATCCCAAGTGCAAATTCCAAAGCACCTGAGATGTCAAAACTTCCCCTGAAATGCTCAGAGGAAGAGAAAGACTATTATTTATAGGGAAGAAAACCTGTTTTCCTATTAAATGTTCCAAATTCCTATAATAAAAGAAAGACCATCAATATATATATATATATATATATACTTGTTTTCGGGTACGTGTGATGCACGTATTTACCTGTTAGTTGGCATCAAACTCTTCTATCTATGATTTCAACTAATATCTAAGATAACAAAAATAGAAATTAAAGGTTACCAAGAATGAAAGTTATCGATCAGAGGATGATGAACATTAATATTATATATTAGCTACCTTGCACTTAAACTCAAAATTGTTTCAATATTTGTGGAGGTGCTTCTTTGTAAACTATGTAATTTATAGATTAATTCACGCACCTTTTATAGTAGATTTGATTAGATCAATTTGGCTACCTAACATTAATTTGTTGATGAATGATTTCTCGTCCATCTAACAAAGTCCAAAATGACTTCTTCCATCTTATTGGAAGTAAAAAAATGTTTCAATGATCCCTATTTCCTAGTGTCTCACTAAAAATCCTGCAGTATTCATATTTTATTTTGATTTCTGAATAGTCTTCGTACTTGTGAATAAAAACATTAACAAATATTATAATCATCATCACAGCATCTGATATGTTGATTAGGATGCAACAAAAACAAACAAACATAGGGAATCTAAGTTAATTAGTAACGTCAACTTATCAATAGTACAAAGATATATAAATAATGTCTCGTCAACTCTGATAGAAATAATGTTTGGGGCTACGCTGCAAGAAAATTTAACAATCAAAAAGATAATATATGATAAATCAATGTCAATAAAAACATAAAAACAAATAATATATAACTTGATTAAAAAACTGATTTGAAAAGGGAATAGAAATTTAAGAGTCAATTCACGCTATAGGGAGGGTTAAAGCCTAGAGGTTTTCTTGAACAGACAAAAAAAATAAAGTGTCTTATACAAATCTTAAAGTCTTGACAAATTTTTTTCATCTCCTGAAAACCTTTCAATTCAATCAAAAACCCTTCAAATTATCAATGCTTGTATTCTAGGAATTAAGAATCTTTACTAAAATTAACAGTGATTTACTACCTCCGTCCACTTTTAATTGTCATAGTTTCCTTTTTTAGAGTCAAATGATAATAACTTTGATTAACGTTTTACGATGTATTTTTTCATCATATTGATATGCAAAAAATGGAATTTATAGTACTTTTCATATAGTTTTTGAATATCTAAATTGTTTATTTAATATATCGAATTAATGTAATCTAATTTAGCTTTGAATATTAGTCAAATAGACTTTTGAAAAGCGCAACATGACAAGTAAAAGTGGCCAAAGAAAGAATTATTTTTTTTATAATAATGATTTATTGTTATAAAATTTCTGATTTACTTTCTCTTCCAATTTAATGGTAATACAGTGTTATTATAATTTTAATCTTGATTGTTGCAAATCGCAATTAAGAGTCTTTTAAAAAAATTAGATGTTATAAATTGCTTATACACGTTGCTATTATCATTCACTATGATAATTATAATTTATTATTTTCTGAAAGGTAATTAAAACATTATTTTTTAATTTCTAGTTAGATTTTTTAATTATGTTTTAATATAGTGTTGGGGTAAAATGGTAATCCAACTTAAGAGTTTGGAGATTCCCAGTTTTAGTAATATAGGATTAAGAGTCAAAAATATAAATTTAATACTATTTTTTCACTTCCATTATATGAACGGTATATGTGAGCTTCTTTTGTAAAGATATAGGTATATGTGAGCCATTTGTATAATGGTAAGGGTATATATATGAGCCACTTTCATAACGAGGGATACATTAACTCTAAATGGCAAAGTTGAGGGGCATATCAAGCCCTTTTCCCTAGCTTTAATAAATGTTTTTACTTAAAAGTACAAAAGATCTCCTCTTCACCACCAATGATTGGAGAAACGAAATTTATTTTTCGTCCAACTTATTTTCCTTCATCTTTTAATTCATGTTACAACTCTACTTTAAAGTGTAACACCTCAGAAATCAGACTAGGACTTGTCAGCAAAAAAATAGCAGAAAAGAGTGAACCACAGAGGGGTTCATGGGCTGTGATTAGGACCACGGTCCGTCACCCTCATCGTGGTTCACACCCACCCAGAAGTGGTGGACCACGGGACACTTCACGGGCCGTGGACCACCACACGAGCCATGAGAAGGCTCGTGGAGGCAAGGCAAAATTACCCGAGCTTAGGCCTCAGACCACGGAGCCCACCACGGGCTGTCATCTTCATGACAGGTTGTGGATGGGTCCGTCGTCTTGCGCAACCAGACCCCTAACCCCACGTGAAGAACAACGGTGGTCTTCAGGGTCTATGGTCTTTCACACGGTCCGTGAAGTGGACCGTAAAGGGCCCTACCAAAACCAGCAGACCATGGCAAAGAACCATGACCCACTTGGCGGGCCGTGACCGTCAGTGGCGCCGTGGTCGGCCCTCGTCTGTTGTTAAGTCAGGGTTGGTTTAGTCTTTTCCCCTAAGCATTGGGCATTTATACTATATCGTTTAATAACTAAACTACGTCGTTTTACTCAGTTTAAGCTTAATAATTTAGTCAAAACCTACCTGAAACCTTTATTTAAAAAATTCATCGGAATTAGAGGAAAAAGAAGGAAAAAGTCAACCAGCCCTCTCATGAACACACAGAAGGTTTTCTTCAAGTTACAGCCCTAAAATTGAAGGATTTCTCTGTAGATTTTGACACCAGGTATTTGGAATTTCAATAGTGGATTCCTTTCATCCATTAGGTCCATAGAATTCAGTGAGATTCTTGATTCTCCATATCTTATTTAGACCTAGGGTTTCTAAATACTTGGATGATTTTTGTGATTTAGGTATTGTAGTATTCGTAATCAAAATATCAGGTTTTCTGGAATTGTGGTTTAGTTCTTTGTATAAAACTAAGAACCCTAGTGGTGTTGATTCTCTTAGTTCAAAAATTACTCTTGCTAGGTCAGATAAATAAAAAATCATGCTCCAGATATCGAATGTTACATTATCAGTATCTAAATGTTGCATTTCAAGTTAGCATGTTAGTATTTTGAACTACTCAGTATTTCAATTACATTTTAGTCATATACATATTAACATGGGAGTAGACATAGCACCAAGTTGGACTAGGGTTCAGCGTACCCTCATAGGAGTATAAGTCCCCTGTGTTAGGCATCAAACTTAGTGATCACACCATTCATGCCTTTATACCCCTGGGAATGTATATGGAGTCCTCTCGATGGGGCATATACATTAGACTCCACATTTAACTCACGTGGTTTTATGTCGGTTAATAATAGCTTCCATAGTCATACTCTTAGGGCATTTGACCAGGCTTTTAGCATATACTTCAGTATTCTGTTTAGTATGTCTTGTTCATGATTGGTACTTGGTCATTCCATTCAATTCAGCTTTTTAGTTATGCTTTCAGTATTTACATTCTTTCTCAGTTTACAGTACTGCTCAATTATACCTTGTTTCATCTTATATATGTTTGTTCTGCTTAGTATGTATATCATTCATGCTCATTACATTCAAAGTACTGACGCATACTCTGTGTTACATCCTTTCATGATGTAGGTTTAAGTACTCAGCATCCAGATCGCGGTTAGATCGATTTTCGATCCGTATTCAATAGCTTTGGTGGTGAGTCCTCATACTTCGAGGACAACCGACATGCGTTCATTTCACTCTTTACATTTCAGTTTAAATTTTCTTAAAGTTAGCTGGGGGGCATGTCATAGGAACTCAACTCAGTTAGAGGCTTTTCAAACATACTAATTGAATCAGCTTGGGTTGATGAGTTTATCTTACAATTATTGTTAAACTCTTAGTATGTTTCATACATTCAGATTGTTTAGGTATTCTCAATTTTCAGATAGCCAATGTTTTAGCTTCCTCATAGTTTTTGTTTATTTATCTATCTTTTAGTATGCTTATGATATATCAGACACATGGTTAGCTTGGGGTCACTTGTGATCCTAGGTCCCATGTTACGTCAAGGGGGTAGCCTCGAGGTGTGACAAACTTTGTATCGAAGCATTAGGTTCAAGAGTCCTACGATGTCTGAAAGCTGCACTGAGTAGAGTCTCTTTCATGGGTCTGAAATGCACCACATTTATGAGAGGGAGCCTACGAGGTGTTTTAGGAAAAACCTCACTTTCTTTGCATTCTTATCGTGTGTGGGTATGATCCAACTTCTCCTTTTTAATTCGTCGTTATGCGTTTCAGATCATTCCTTCTCGTAGAGCTAACGCACAGAATGCTAATACACGTAATGGTAACACATTTGCTTCAGTCCCAAACCATGAGGTTACAAACACAGAATTTTGGAATGCGATCCAACTCTTGGCTCAGAGTGTGGCCAATCAGAATAATCAGCAGGTACCAATTCCTACTAACACTAACAGGGGATCAGCTGAAGCTAGGGATCGAGATTTCTTTCAGATCCTTGAGTTTCTAGGGTCGGAGGCTGGTAAGTGATTGAATAACGCTATCAAAGACACTTCATCCAATTCTAATTGTCAACGATCGTTAATCAATATATAACCCAACTAACTGAGTGGGGGTCGAATCCCACAAAGAGCGATATGTGTTTAAGATTCCATAGTAAAGTGTGAACTTGGCAAATCAGTCATATGAATAGAAATTATCGAATAAAAACACCATTCAAATCAGGGGGTGACACGAATGTCAAATTGGGGTTTTGGTTTGAACTATCAACTACAAACAGTGGTAAACAACACGAAATAACAATAATGAGACGGGTTCTTAGGATATGATTCGATTATAGGATAATATAGACAAATGGATAATTGCAACTATTAGAAATTAGTTAGATAGTAGTGAGTAAACTAGGCTATAGAGGAGATAAACTTTTTCTCGAACAATTTATCCCGAATCAAGTTGATTTCTCTCGAACATCAACAAGCAAGCAAAATAAGAACAGGCCACACCTTAATCCATTCACCCTCTCGAGCCGAATGTGTGGAATTGGGTTTAAGATTCACTCTCTCGAGCTGAACCCATGTCAACCCAATACCCATAGACCATCAACCAATAATCTTAACTTTAAGACCCCTCTCTCTCGCAAGCCCAAAAAACATGAAGATAATTGCATTTGCAACTACAATTCTTAAATTAAACCACAAGTAATGATTGAACTCACTTCTGAACAGCATTTAAACTAACAATTAGCAATACCCAAAAACTAAATCAGCCCATAATCATAGAATCACACCCCAAGAATTGGGCTTTAAGCTAGACATTATAAAAAGGTAAAAACATTTACCAAATTGATTATCCATCAACTGGGTAAGTATAGATACTTCCTTACAATGCTCCAATTCGAAGAATCTCAAAGAACCACTTCCAATTTCTTAGTAGGGAAAAACTTCAATTCTTCAAAGCTAAAGAAAACTAGAGAAAACTTGTCTCCCAGTTCAAAACTTTATTATATACTAAGATATTATGATATTCCATGTTAAACTAAATGTTCTAAAAATGTATTTATAATCGCCAAGAATGTGTTGCAAAGTGTCACTCGGTGAAGTAAGTCGGGCTCTCTCAACCACTCGGCGATCCGCCCTTTGGTCATTTCTATCGCCTTTCTGCTTTGGCCTTCAGCGTCCTCGTGGTCTGTAACTTTGGGTGATCCAACACTGCATCGCGAAACCACTCGACAAACTGTCCACTGCTCCTTTCTCTCGCCAACTTGATTCTTTCCTTCAGGGCTTGACACACTGGAACTTTAGGCGGTCAAATAGTCATTTGGCGACTCGCCAAGTGGACTGGGTGATCACCAGGCTTGCATTTCTTCATTCTTTCAGTTCGCTTCATTCCTTTTTGCAAATTAGTGTCCTCACTTTGTTCCTCAATACATATACCTTGAAATCAAGGGTTTTACATAAGTTATTGGGATAAAATAAGCATTTGAGGACACTAAATCTATATAAATAAAGCCCTAAATGAGTCCAAATCTCGGACTGATCAACACACCCAACTTAAACTTTTGCTTGTCCTTAAGTAATACTAAAGTTCAGCAGTTCAAAAAGAATGTCTCAAATAGTGCTACAAAAGACTCAATCTTGAATGCACACAACAAGACTTAACTTACTCATGCAAGGATCAATGTGCACTCAAAGATTCAAGTTGTGACTCACCATTATCAAAGAGTCTCAAGTTCACAATACTTGCTTCAAATGCAAGTTCAAGCTCAACGAAGGTACACAAATGCCCTCACTCAAAGATGATTCCATATTCACACACCATTGTTCAACACTTAATAGCTCCGGAATCACACACCACTCTCACACTCAAAAATATGAACACATGCATGACTTCACCCAAAGGTTTGCCCTTATTTTCCAGCCAACATTCATTTCATCTCATTCCAGATCAAAAAGGTCTTTTCAATGCTTGAAATGGGGTTAGTGCAAAAGTATGGTCATTTAGGATTAGGGCTTTATATCCTCATGAAATGTGGTATGAACATCACTTTCTTTCCTTTTCTTCAACATTTTCACTCATGCTCAAAATTCACTTCTCATGGAAAACCGGACACCCCATTTCTTTTGCAACTTTCACAACTTTTTCGTTTTTTTTCTTTTTCATCCTTCTTTTTTTTTGTATGGAGGGGTTTTGATTAACGTTTCAATGACACTTCATACAATTCTATTTGTCAATAATCGCTAGTCAGTATATAACCCAACTAAATGAGTTTGGGTCGAATCCCATAGAGAGTGGTACGTGCTTAAGATTCTATAGGAAATTACGAATATGATCAAGTCAGTCATGGAATAGACATTACCAAATAAAAAATTAATTCAAATCAGGGGTGACACGAATGCCAAATAGCAGGGTGTTTGGGTATTAATTATCAACTACAGCAGCAACAAATAATACGGAAAAAAAAATAATGAGAAGGGTTCTTGGGATGTGATTCGTTTATAGGCTAATGTAGACAAATGAGTAATTGCAACGGTTAGGAAATAGTAATAAACTAGTGAATAAGCTAGACTATAGAGGAGGTAAACTTTCTCTCGAACAATTTTTCCCGAATTAAGTCGATTTCTCTCGAACATCGACAAGCATGCAAATAAGAACAACCTACACTTTAGTCCATTCACTCTCTCGAGATGAATGTGTGGAAAAGGGTTTAGGATTCACTCTCTCGAGCTGAACCCAAGACAACCCAATACCCACATACCATTAATCAATAATCTTGGTCTTAAAACCTCTCACTCGAGCAAGCCAAAAAGACAAAGGTAGAACTTCATTTGCAACTACAATTCTTAAATTAAACCACAATTAATGATTGAAATCACTTCTAAACAACATTTAAACTAACAATTAGCAATACTCATAAACTTAATCAGCCCGTAATCACACCCCAAGAATTGGGGTTTTACCTAGACATCATAAAAAAATAAAAATTGTTACCAAATTGAGTTTCTATCAACTGGGTAAGATTGATTTCATCTTTACAAAGGTTCGAATTGAACAATTTCAAAGACCCACTTCCAATTTCTCAAAAGTGAAAAACTTCAATTCTTCAAAGCTTAAGGAAAAACTTGTCTCAATACTCAAAATTCTTACAATTCTCCACTGAAAATTCAATGTAATGAAAGATATGATACTAAACTACTAAATGTTCAAAAATGTATTTATAATCACCAAAAATGTGCTGCGAAGGGCCATTCAGGGCAGTAAGTTGGGCTCCCCGATCAACTCGGTGATCCGTCCGTTGGTCAATTCCATCTCCTTTTTTCCTTGGCATTCAGCATCCTCTAGGCCTGTAACTTTGGGCGATCTAACACTGCATCGCGGAACCACTCGACGATCCGCCGACTTCTCCTTTCTCTCGCCAACTTGATTTTCTCCTTCAAGGCTTGGCACAATGGAACTTTAGGAGGTCAAGAGGTGGTTCGGCGACTTGCCAAGTGGACCTGGTGATCACTAGGCTCCCTTTTCTTCACTCTTTCATCTTGCTTCGTTCCATTTTGCAAATTAATGTCCTTGCATTGTTCCTCAATCCATATACTTGGAAATCAAGGGTTTTACATCAGGTATTTGCACAAAACAAGCATTTGAGGACACTAAATCATTATAAATAAAGCCCTGAATGAGTCCAAATCTCGGAATCATCATGTTCCATCCTTCTCAAAACAATGGATAAAGTGGGACTTCTTTGCACTTCTTGGTTTACCATCTCTTTTCAGCACACCCACAACTTAGGCTTTTTGCCTAAGTTGGCTATTCAAACAAACCATAATTCATGAGGATTATGGGTTAATGGATAAACAGGGGTTACAATTGCATCAAGTTTCTTCCAAGAAAAGGGTAAGGTTCAAAGGGTGTTCAAGCAAAGTTCACACACGCACAAGGCTTGCCATAGAAGAGGTATAATGTCAAATTGTTTCACACTTCAAAATTGTTGCCTAAGATTATTTCGAGAGCTTGCATCACTTAGTAAACCGGACCAACGAGGAAACTTCTAGGTGTCATCACACAAGGTTCGCGGTAAGCTTATCACACAAGGCATTAGCACCAATATGAAACAAGACTCCACACTTTCGCTAGTGTGCAATGTTCATCACAAGAGACTCATTCGATAACTGGCTAGTCACAACGAGACGCAAAAAGTTCACATATTTTCTATGCAACTTCCTTTGGCCTCAACGTAGCCGCACATTCATTTTGTTCGATTAAGAGACTATTCAAGTCATCGGTATTGATCATAACCAATACTAAAATTTGCAGAAGAACACCCACAATTAAACACAACAACAGGTGGCAAAATTTTTAGAAGGGTCCAAAAACCATTTGCATTAAAAACAAGGAGCCATAAACTCAAACATCCACAACACAATACAAAAACAAAATTTAACCACAAAAGTCCAATAATATATACACATAATCGTCACAAGAGGTAGGTATGGAAATGCCTCACTCCACCACAAATAAAAGCAGTTGTCCTTAAATGAAACAAAAATAATAAAGGTCAATAAAAATGACATAGAGGGAGGTAAAAAAAGGGTCATGTCTACATCGTTGCTCCATCTGTCGGGGAATCAGTGCCCAGTGCAACATCAGTACTACTGGCTCCACTAGGGTCATCCATGGGTGTGTCTGCCAATGAGATATGCACAATTGAATACACCATAGCCTCCTCATCTATTGTAAGGCCCTCATAAACAGCCTCTTCATCGACTCCAAGTTGCTCCTCATCAGTCTCAGCCTCAGACTCAACAACAGTCATCTCCTCAACTCGAACATCATCTCCGGTGGTAGCCGAAGGCATATATGTATCAATTGGCATATCGGGGATATCCACCATCCCAAAAATCATGGACATATCCATGGACTTCAACTGGTCCACGTCCTTCCTCAACTCAGCAATAGCGGCCTTTAAAGTCATCACCTCATCAGTGGCCCCTTGGCCTCTCTCACACAACGCTATCCTTGCTGCAAGGGCATCAATAGACACACTAAGAGGTGTCACAGCAGCAGTGAGGGCCCTCTCAATCTTCCCGGGGATTCTGGCCTCAAGGTATCAGGCAACCCTATCAGCAGAATGGGCTAGCTGCCCTATCCGTAGTATCATAGCCTGGGTGAGTGGAGGTCGGGAGGAAATAACATACCTAGGTGATAGAGGAGTTGTAGAGGAACTAGGAGTCATAGAAGGGATAACACTAGTTATAACTGAAGGCCCAGGGGCCGAAGTAGGCACTACTGCCTTTGTAGGTAATGTATCAGTATCAGCAACCCAGGAGGAATCCACCAGGGCTGCCATCTTCTTCTCTGCCTCATCCTTCAACTACTCCGCCTCAATGTGCCGGATATAGGTAGAAGATGTGGGAATCACTTCCACATCTTTCTTCTAATCTTGAGGCACTCGGGCTCGTCTGCACAGCTCAGTGATCAACACCAAGAAATGAAGAGAGGTTTGGCCCTCATGGCCATCTCTTGTGCAATGATCATGCCCAAATTTACCCTCATTCCATCAATGATACAACCAAGGAAAGGTACTTTTGCGTAGTGGAGGAGAGAGTGTTTATGAGATGGCATAATAGTGATGCTAATAAAGCCAAACCAGTAATTTGCTGCTACATTGAGGTCCTTCTTCTCTATTGGAGTTCCTGCCTCCAACCACCGAGGAGGACCATCAGATAATAGAGGGGGAACCACATTTTCATATTCTCCAACATTGTTGTCCTAATCATGTGCTGATATTCATCCTCAGTATCTTATGAACATTCCAGGAATGCATTGATAGCATCATTATCACACTTCACTTTCTTACCCCTGACAATAACATAATCAACGAGTTTGAATTTGGTGGCCTGCCTTTTCCCTTGTGGAACTAGGGCTGCATAGGTAGTGTAAAATTCTTAGACCCAATTTGGAACATAAGGGCAATGGGGTCGAGTGAAAATCTGGAACTTGTGGGACTTTAAGCAGCTCATATTCTCTGGGTATCTGTTTATTACTCCATCAGTAGACAACATCTTTTCCTCGATGATGGTCCTTAATCCCTTAGTCTTCAGTCTGTTCATAGATGGAGGAGAGGGACCCTGTGCAGGTGGTGCTGGGACCATAGCCTGGTCTGGGACAACATGAGTGGCAGCAGCATGGGATGCTCGGATCCTAGACGGATCATGCATACTCTTCGAGTTCAATTCAGCACTCTGGGCCATTAGTAGCTCATCATTCTCAGGCTCAGAAGTGGTGTCCCGAGGATCCTGGTGCTCACCCTCACTCTCAGAAGTGGTGAGCTGAGTGGAATAGATTCCATCACTGTCAGAGCTAACCTCCGGTGACGCAGAAGCAGGTGCCTTACCTTTCCCTTTGCCCATCCCACCAGTGATAGGAAGTTTGGTTTCCTTTGCCTCGGATGTAGTTGAATCCTCATTTATTGTGATTCCATTTGCCCTTTTGTGGGGCAGCATTTCTCTACCTACAACTTTTGGTCTAGCCATAGCTGCAACACACATTGGAAAATGTTAGCAACGGTTCAAGAAAAGTTGCAGAAAAATAAGCTGCAAAAAAACTCGTCGAACCGATCGACGACTCACCGAATAACTTTGGCGAGCTAGATCGGGCTCGCCGAAAGGATTGTCTCAAAATTTTCCAAGAAAAATGGCAAGTCGGTGATGGGAAAGGCCTTTCGGCGAGCACAGACAAGCCCGCTAAAAGTTATAGTGTATTTTAGGGGTTGGGGACGCAAAAAGGGCGATCATAGAAGACACTCGGCAAGTCACCGAGTGCACTCGGCGAACTAATGCTTCTCGCAGAAAATTACAGCACCCAAAATCAACAATAACATGAAATTAAAGGCAATAAAGGGGGATTCGTCGAACCGCCGAACTGCCCAATGTGCCTAATTTCAACCCCGACTTCAAAAATCAACCCCGCAGCCCCCGAAAACAAAATAAAAACATACACTTATCAATTAATCCTAGACCCACAAGACCCATGTCACCAGTGTACTTAGACTTCCCCCGGTTTGGCCAAAAATGTTCATTTGACGACTTTAGCCATCAAGAATGACATCAAAAGCTCCATCATAGGGCAAAGCACGTCATTTAGCACAAATTTAGGTTACTAAGACTTTACCCAACTAGACCCAACAACATTTAAGTACAACCCAACAATTTATGATCAATTTTAAGGCACGAATTTTCGAAAATCAACAACTTAGGAAATTTAGACATGATATCAAATTTAAACATGCAAACAAGCACACTTAGACGAATTCAGAGAGGCCCAGCACACATCATTAAGAACAATACATTTGCAAATGAGTTTAACAACTAAATATGAGTTTGGGGTTCTTAAAACTAACCTTTAATGTCGAATATACAATTTGAAATGCTAAGCGGCAAAGATTTACAACTCCAAACACAAGATCAACGACCAAAAAGCAAGAAAATGCGAGATTATAGAAAATATAGAGTGCGGGTGTGATTGTATAGAAGTTAAAAGTGAGGGAATGTGAAGGAGTTTGAAATTTTAAACCTTTGGCCTTTTAAAAACCGTGCAGTTCGCGCCCCTTTGGCGATGTTATTTTTGCTCACCGAACCACTCGGCAATACGTCGAGTGGGTACTTACCTCACCTAGTTTTACAGGACCTCCAGTTAACCTGGGGGTCCAAACGGCAGACAGAGTCTCGATTGCCGACCTGTTCGACGATTCACCGACTTGTCCATGTGCCCACCGAGTATTACATACTCCAAGTTCATAATTTATTGCATCCAATGGTGGTCCAAGTCAGGCTTGCCGACTTCTTCGAATAGTCACCAACTGGACATTTTGCTCGCCAACCACCACTTTCAAACACTTCCACTTTTTCACCTGCACAATCAACTCACGATTATTCCAAGAAGAAAAATAACGCAAATAAAAACTTGAGTTGCGTCCCAAGATGCGCCTTAGTTAACGTCGTAGCATGACGCAAGTCCTCGCTCAAACCTCATTCTTGGGGTTTGCCATAGTGTTATTAGGCAACCCTTCTTGTTGTCTTGGGTTTTAATGAGAAGAAATTTGACCCATTTGGGTCTCCAATTGCTTGATAGAGACGGAATGAGAAGTCACCGTCTGGATAAGAGTCGATACATCATTCTTCATCTCTTTCAAAAATTTATTGAACCCATCAACCTTGTTGAGAATACGAGAGAGAATATCCTTAGACCGAGCACCCTCATAATCTTTGGGCTTTTGCCGCTCGTAGGGAGGAACATACCTATCCTTTTCCACATCTCTTTCCTACCAAATGAGATTACGATCCCTCCACTCTCTAGCATGGTCTCTCCAACCATCATCCATGTACCAACGTTGGTTACCACCCTGCCTTAGATAGTTAGCACGATAACCACCTACTTGGTTGGCTAGGAAGTTCACTTCCTCATTGTACTGCGCTTCAAACTTGGCCTCTTCGGGATTTACACAACCCACGCTCATAACATTGACACTCCTAGCATCAGCTCCCATGACATTTTTGGCCAAAATGTCAAGTTGGATCATCATCTTTGTCATGTTTTGGTCCCTTTCTTGATCTTTCTCAAGCTGTTCCTTTGTCAATTTAAAAGTGAGAGGGGAGACATGATCTTCGCGGGTGTACCATGCCCGGTTAATTTTGGTCATACCATCCAAGAGCTGGACTGCCATAATGTAAGGTTGTTACATCAAACCTCCCATAGAAAGTTGTTCAGCTACTCTCTTGTTCACTGAATTAAGGCTTCGGTAAAAGTATTGCATCAAAACATTGTTGGGCAAACAATGAGTTGGGCATTGCAGCACCAACTTCATATATCTTATCCAAGTCTCATGGATTGGCTCACCCTCCAAATGCTTGAAGCTCTGGATGATGTCCCTAAGTGTCATCATCTTCGAAGGAGGGAAAAATCACACTTGAAAAGCGGTGACAAGATCTTCCCACGAATTGATGGAGTCTCTTGGTAATTCAGCCAACCACTTACATGTTTCTCCCATTAAGGAAAATGGGAACAACCTCAACCGGACCGACTCTTGGGATATGTTCTTGAAGAAGAACAACCTGCAAACATCAACAAAGTTCCTTATATGCTCATAGGGATCCTCATGAGCCAACCCACCGAAAAACCCTTTCAATTGCAAGATCTGCAATATGGTGCTTGTAATGTGCAACACAACGTTCCCTTTAGTCGGAGGCAAGCGAATGGCACAAACTCCACCCACAATATTTGGGTCATTGACATTCGACTCATAGACATCACTGAGATTTTCGATGTCATCTTGGTCGCCCACTTGGCTACCATTGCTTCTGTTAATACTCATTTCATCTATTTTAAACAGCAACATAAAAACCAAAACTAAAAAAAAAGTAGATTCAACTATTACTAAAAAAAACAAAATTCAACTTCACCAAAAGAATCTTAAAAAGCACCACTCCCTAGCAGCCATGAAATTTTGATTGATTAACGCTATCAAATATATTTCATCCAATTCTAAGAGTCAACGATCGTTAATCAGTATATACCTCAACTAAATGAGTTGGGGTCGAATCCCATAGGGAGCAGTACGTGTTTAAGATTCAATAGTAAAGTGTGAACATGATCAAATCAGTCATTGGAATAGAAATTATCGAATAAAAACATCATTCAAATCAGGGGTGACATGAATGTCAAATGGGGGTTTTGGTTTGAAATTATCAACTACAAACAGTGGTGAACAACACGAAATAACAATAATGAGACGGGTTCTTAGGATGTGATTCGATTATAGGCTAATATAGACAAATGGGTAATTCCAACTATTAGAAATTAGTTAAATATTAGTGAGTAAGCTAGGCTATAGAGGATATAAAAATTCTCTCGAACAATTTATCCCGAATCAAGTTGATTTCTCTCGAACATCAACAAGCAAGCAAAATAAGAACAGCCCACACCTTAATCCATTCAATCTCTCGAGCTGAATGTGTGGAATTTGGTTTAGGACTCACTATCTCGAGCTGAACCTAGGTCAACCCAATACCCACTGACCATCAATCAATAATCTTAACTTTGAAAGCTCTCTCTCAACACTACAAAAAAATGCTCAATTTATGGTTGTTATTTTGTCAATTTGAGGCAGTTTTTGACCTCCACAATAAGAATTGAGGTGGTTTTTAAAAACGCTACAATTACCTCTGCCACGAGCATATTTGTGGCGATTTTAAGAAACCTCCATGACGACCCCCACAAAATTACTTTTCAATTTGTGGAGGTTTGTTACGTCAATTTGTGACGGTTTACAACCTCCATTATACTATTTTAATATTTTTTAAAAATATGTCTGCATGGATTTAAAAATGCCACAATATGATATCAATATTCACGAAATCTAATTTATGGATGTTTGTGACCGCCACAATTGTTATATTTCTATATAAAAAAATTACATCAAGCCTTTGTTAAGACACATAAATACTTTCTAAATATTTAATGTAAATCAAATTTCATTATACAAATCAATAATAAAAAGTATACAAGTTAAAACTCATGTCAAATTCAGTAATAAATCTCATGTATAGCAACTTGAACGTTACAATTTGAAATCTAAAATAGTGTCATATAAGATAAATACTAAAAAGAAGTACTATGTATTTATTTGGTGACTTGAGTTGGTGTCATCCTATCTTTTTTTTTCAAGGTGAAGTAAGCT
>JAJOOH010012460.1:0-13708 GCA_029582605.1 Solanum gracilifrons
AAATACATACAAGCTATAATCGAGGAAGAATGACAAGATTAACACATGTATTCTCTTCGCGTTCGGGAGTATACATCTAAACCTAATTTATATTACTAGTTTAAAAGTTAGTTTATGCAAGTAATATTTTAAGCAAACATAATTATTATAATGTGAAAATATTATTTTTTTGTAATTGTTCAAGGTGGTTACATTTTCTATTTGTTTTTGTTTAATCAAATGAATGCAGAGAGGAGTCATTGGGACAAATCCTCAATATCAAAATGCTCCACCAAGTACCTCCACAACAAGAGCTCCGCGTTCAACGTAATTATATACTTTTCTGTTTCATTTTATATGATATTATTTTCTTATTAATTTGTGTCAAAATTTGAGATAGTGGATATGTGGGTGCTTAGACTATATTTTATTTTTTGTGTTGAAATGTGAAATTGATGGTGCAGACCAATTCCTAACAGTTTATATGATCCAAACTATGCTGAGAATGGTCAACCAGTGGATCCTTTCTTACGCCTTCTAGCGTCGAATCCCGATTTTCGTAAGCTATTTTTGTTCACATTTCATTTCACATACATGTATATCTTTTTTTTTTGGTTGATATGTTAATTTTTTTTTTTTCATTTAATTCCCAGGCAATCGTAGAAACAATAAGTGAGGAACAGATTGAGCTGGCAAGAAATTTGAAGATTCCTTGTGCAAAAATTTAGAACAAAGGCCAGCTTATGACGCTATCTTTTTATTTTCTGCTATGTTATTTCTTCAAAATTCTCTTGGGAAGTGAGGAGACTAAGTACTGACTAAATTTTTCTGGTTGATGCTGTTTGGAATGGCTGTTTAGTAAATGGTTATCTTTTTAGTTCGTTTGGAAACTTACGAATCTTATAGACTTTAGTCTAAAGATTTCTTTTAAGCAAATTAAAAAATTTATGAAAAAAATTGTTGGAATAATTTTGATCTAAGCTTTCTTAAATTGTTGCAAACATTAGATAACAATCTAGTATTTGTAGTTATTTCTTTGGAACTCCAGGATAACCCGCAGCCGCTACAACCTCTGTCACAGCCTCTGTCCTTCAGTGAGCACTTTGTGGTGAACACTTGTGCGCATTGGGTAAACCCTCACTGTGTAATAGCCTGCAAACCACACAGTGTATGTACACCGCACTAGGTAAGCCCTATGAAACATGCTCAACTCAAAAGGCATTGAGGAGGGATCGATCCCGGGTCGTCATCCATGTGGATAACCATCCTCCAAACCAATTGTGTCATCCCGTAGGACATTTGTAGTTATTTGTCATGTGTAGAAATGGCAAAATGTATTTTAAATGGTTGAATATATGATTCATGTCAAAAATAGTCAAATATGAATCAATCCATATTACTCATCATAAAATATGAGCTATCTATCGGTATCAACCAACCGTACTCTCCTTGAAGTATGGAAGGTTGTAGGAACCTCTAAAAGGTATATAATTACTAGGGATGTGTTAGTATGCTTTTCAATTTTCTCACCTGTTGTCCCAAATGTTTTGGAAAATAGTTTTAAGATGAAATTGTTTTTCTCTAATTTAAGGAAAGTGACTTTTCTGATTAAAGTAAAGAAAATGTTATCTAAAACTCTCTTTCAGTCTTACCACTATGATGGGTCTCGACCTTGGACTCCATTCCCGCCACCAACTTGAGATCTGACTCCCTATCTCGTCCCCAACCCTAGTTTCCAACTCTGATTTAGGACCAAACTTTTTACTCAGGATCTAACTCCAACTCCCTACTCCATATCCTGACTCGGAATTCAAATCTTGACTCAAAACCTGATTCTTGATAGGCTGATAAAAAAATTTGTAGAAAATATTTTTCACTCATCAACCAATTAACATAAGAAAATAAGTTAGAAACCAACTTGTTTTCAAAGAAAATATTTTCTAATGTTTTGTTGGTGAATAAAAAACATTTTATTGTTATCCTTCTTAACTTTCACATGTAAAATTACATTGATTACGTTGCTATTATTGTCGTTGTAAATGCAAACTCTAGCTAACCCATTTTTTCCTTTGAGTACAGACTCACAATATATTCCATTATATTATATATAATTCCAAATTGAGTGTTTTAATAACTATTGAAAGTGATAAAACATGGTTTACTGGTGATTTCATATTTAACATGTTTACTAGTGATGTTCAGTATATTTATATTTCATGCAAAAAGTTGATATAGACACCAATATTAATTGAATTTTACGTAATAATAAAATCAATCAACCAAACCCAATAATTTTTGAAAAGTCATGTCAGTCTTTCTTTATTTTAAAACAAAAAAAATCGTATCAACTTTAATACTAATATTTACTCGACAAATATTTTCTTTTTCAGTAGGTAAACTATTCTCTAATTTACATGAGAATTTCTACTCGAAATACTTGGTCAATAAATGAAAATTTTA
Source organism: Solanum gracilifrons (assembly GCA_029582605.1). NCBI lineage: Eukaryota > Viridiplantae > Streptophyta > Magnoliopsida > Solanales > Solanaceae > Solanum > Solanum gracilifrons. The sequence goes on from JAJOOH010012460.1 coordinate 2,440, forward strand.
ACCTAAGTAAAAGATGAAACGATTTAAAAGACACGTAAAATTGATGTAAATTAAAGAAATAATTTACTCGATAAAACATGGAAAGCTGGGATTATCTTTTTTTTTTTCCTTAACCAAAGTTTAGAATAATTTTAATGGTGACTCACCTTTCCTCACTTTTTTTTTCATTTTTTTTTATTTTATTATACTTTTTTAGGTGGATAACTTAGACATAATACTCTAAATAATGTTTGTCATTATATATCCTTGATAAGCATATTATCGTACACTTTTTTTCTATAGATATATTTCAATTATGGCTCTTCACTTCATATTTTTCACATGAATAAGATGCATTGCTCCTTACTTTTTTTGCCGCCTCTAAATAATTGTCCCGAGACTCTATTTAGAATTCGAACCCGAGACCAACCTTCACTGGGACTAGATACCTCAGCTCCGACCCTCTACCTCGACTCGGAACCACAATAAATATCCGAGGCTTGACACGAGACATAACCTTGATTTAGAACCAAGGCCGGCTCTATATGCTTTGATAAATAAGACATATATATGCCTTTCGAGGGTCCAAATTCATTGAGGAAAATTTGCATTTAGCCTCTAAAAATAACTTAATTAGGCTTTATAGCTATAGTTTGTTAATTACAATTCGTAGCTACATGTTAGAGCGAGGAGAAAAGAGGGCAAAGAGTGGAGAGAGGTGAATTGTGTTTGTATATTTGTCGAATTGTATATGTCTATCTGTCAGATAATTGTATATATGTAACTGATACATATATGTATTTGTGTATATGTAAAGCGTGATTAGGAGGGGGGGAAGCAGAGAGGCGAGCGAAATTGGGAGAGGGAGGAGAGAGAGCAAAGAGTGGAGAGAGGCAAATTGTATTTGTATATTTATAATTTATATTTGTATATGTATAAGAGAGGAGAGAAGCGAGAGAGGCGCACATAATTATAGCTAAAAAAAAAGATTGTGAGTGATAATTAATTTAAACTATACCAATATTAACTAATTAATTAGTACATATGTGTTTATCCGCGGGCATAATTTCCCCAATTGTTTTATAAGAACAAATTATGTGTAAAAAATGTTTTCTTTATAACAGAAAGAATACTTAATTTTCCTCCCCTTACTTAAATCATGGTGATCATGATATTAAATTAGAAAGAAACGTACAACAATAATGTCATAGATAAACGTGGTACACATTTTAAGAATATCAAGTCACATTTTCTCTATAAATTCAACATCCAAATTAACAAAAATTCATATAACCTACCTAGTAAGAAATAAACAAAAAAATTTAAAAATATGAAGATCATCTTATTACTCTTGTTTTCTCTTGCATTTCTTCTCTTATTTACCTTAGCAAGTTCCACAAATAATATACCAAATCAAGCATTTCGAACTATAAGGGACATAGAGGGTAATCCCCTCAACAAAAACTCAAGGTACTTTATAGTGGCGGCGTGAGGCTTGCTAATCTCGGAAATCAAGTTCAAAACGATTGTCCCACTTCGGTGGTGGAATCACACAATGACCTTGATAATGGTATTGTTCAATTATATAAGTTATTCTCATTGTTCCAATTATGTGATGCACTTTTTCTTCGTAATTAATGTAAAAATAATTTAAATTTGGAAATTCATATTATCCTTAATGAGATGAACTCTTTCTTTGCCACAAAAATGTCTAAGAGCTTGTTTGACTAAGTGAACATCTTATTAAATTAAAACTATTTGTTAACAAAAATATTTTCATAATATAGAATAGGAGTTTGTGTTTGATTCAAGTATTGAGAAGTGTGTTTACTAGTAGTTTGCATTTGGCTTATATTTTTTTTAAAAGTACTTTTAAATGTATAAAAGAGAAAAGGAAGTTAAATTGTAGTTCTAATTAATTTGATAAAGATGTTTTTTTATATGTAATCTTGCTGTTAAGAAATGTAATTATTGACCTTGTAGAAGCTTGACAAAATAAGCTATATATACCAGATTTGTTGTAATTTAAACTATAGCTTAGAAAAAAAGTCCTTCCTTTCTTGAATTTAATGTCCAATCAGATAATATAGCATAAATTAATACCAAAGAACTATTATATTATATTATTACGTGTGTAATGACACCATTTAATTATTTCTAATTATATTATGTCATAACAGGTATAGCAGTCTACATCACACCTCATGATCCCAAATATGATATCATTAGTGAGATGTCTACCGTAAACATCGAATTCTATCTTGATTCTCCTACTTGTTCTCACTTTACCATGTGGATGGTAGACGACTTTCCTGAACCCGCGAAGCAATTATACACTATAAGCACAGGTGAACAGTTGATTGATTCCTTGAACTTGAACAATCGATTTCAGATTGAGTCACTCGGTGGCTCGACATATAAGCTAGTCTTTTGTCCCTACAGAGAAAAATTTACTTGCAAAAATGTTGGAATTCACGATGAAAATGGATATAACCGTTTGATTCTCACAGAGAATGCAAAGGCATTTGTGTTCCAAAAAGATAAGAGAATTGGGATGGCAATCGTGTAATCTTCAAAATCTTTGCTTATTGGGTTGAACTCTTTTTTGATGTCAGATACTAGCTATAAATAATTATCGACTTCAAGAAAAGAGTAGAAGAATGGGACTATTGCAAACTAAATAAAAATAATGTAAGATATGTAATGCAGGGCCTAAGTGCTTATTGTTAAAATGAGAAGAAATGTGGGAAATTTTCTCTGTGTATTTTATTGATCAGTGTTCAATTCGATTTATACAAGTAGAAGAAAAGAAAATCAGCTATATTCTAAACAGGTGTCCCTATACTATAGGCTAGGTCCTAACAACTTAACAAACTTATAACAATGAGAATATTCGTATGTACACGTATTGTTTTCATCAGTTGGGCCCAATTTGTTGCTCTTTTTCAATTGAGCCCAAATCCCCTTTGTGCAATTCATTAGTTAAACTTGATATCCCAACACACACACACACCCCCCCTCAAGTTGGAGGGTGGTGAAGCAATCCCCAACTTGCCTAGAAAGGATCGATGAACTGGCCAGAGAGGGACTTTGTGAACACATCAACCAATTGGGCAGTTGAAGGGATAAAATTTAAAGAAATGAGCTCGAAAAGATATTGTTGCCTCACAAAATGACAATCCAGATCCACATGTTTAGTGCGTTCGTGGAACACCGGATTTTTGGCGATGTGAATGGCTGCCTAGCTATCCGAGTGGAGGAATATGGAGAGGAGAAGGAATACCAAGATCAACAAGTAAGCGAACCATCCAAGTTATTTCGAAGGGAGCGATACACAGCTTCAGCTGATGAAAGTGATACCAAAGACTGTTTCTTAGATTTTCACGAGACAGGTAAACCACCAAGTGTAATGTAATAACCACTGATTGGGTGTTTAGTGTCTGAGCAACTCCCCCAATCAGAGTCACAGAAATCAATTAGATCAAAAAAAGGATTAGATGTCATGAAAATACCCAAACCAGGGTCCAAGAGAAGATAATGAAGGCATCTGAAAGCCGCATCAAGGTGAGGTTGTCATGGAGATTGCATAAATTGACTAAGATTTTGAACCGCAAAGGAGAGGTCTGGGCGTGTATATGTGAGAAAGTTCAATTTACCCAGCAACATACGATACAAAGTTGGATTTGGTAAAAGTTCCCCCTCATCAAGTTTGAGTCTTCTGGAAGGATCCAATAGAGAAGACACTAGCATCAAGTCTGTGCAGCCAAAGTCACTTAGTAAATCCAACGTAAATTTTCTTTGTCCCAAAATTATACAATAAGGCTCTCTGATAATTTCCATGCTTAAGAAATAATGAGCATCACCTAAATCCTTGATTTTAAACTCAGAGTTGAGAAATAACTTAAGAGACTCAAGCTCTAAATTATCATCCCATGTTAGTCGAATGTCGTCAACATAAACTGCTAGGATAGACACCTTGCCTTGAACTTTCTTAAAGAAGAGTGAATAGTCGTTAAGAGAATGAGAATACCCCTTGAAATTCAAAGCTACAGTTAGGCGAGCATATCATTGCCTTGAAGCCTTTCACAAGCCATAGAAAGACTTTTTGATCTTGCATACATGAGATTGACTGGGTGCTTGCATCCCAATAGGGAACTTCATATAGACCTTTTTCCTACAAATCACCATGTAAGAAGGCATTGTTCACGTCTAGTTGTGAAATATGTCAATTCTTCTTCACTGCCACAGCCAAAAGACACCGAATAGTTGTCATTCTGACAACAGGGGAATAGGTTTCTGTGAAGTCTACACCTTCCCTTTGAATATCCCTTCGCACAACTAGTCATGCCTTGAATCGCTCAGCTGTCCCATCTTATTTATACTTGATTTAATAGACCCACTTACAAGGCAAAACCTTCTTACCCCGGGTAATTGAACTATGTCTCATGTATTATTTGCTTCTTGTGCCTAAAATTTCTTTGTCATGGCTACTTGGATATAAGCAAGCCTGAGAGTAAGAGGTAGGCTCGGTGACATATGAGACTGAATTTAGAATAGACTAATCAGTACATGACAAGGCAGACAAAGGAAAAGGAGGAGAAACAACATCAACAAAACACTACTAAGTGAGGTTATTGAGAATTACGGAGTTGCAAATATAGTCATTTAGATATTTAGGAGGGTGATGGACTCTAGAAGAATTTCTGATGGGTATATGTGGTGACTGAACAAGTGGGATTACCATCTCTTGTCGAGGCTCAAAAGGAGGAGAAAATGAGTTTGAGGTAGTAGGAGACGCATGAGAGAGCTAAGGTACATCAGATGGTGGATCAGAAGAGGAAACATGAGTGAGAGAGTAATTTGTAGAAGATGGAATGGATTGGGTGAAAGGAAAAGTAGGGACAATAGGGAAGCATGGGAAAATAGATAGATGTTTTCATAAAAGATAACATCTCTTGACACAAAAATTTTGTTTGTACTTAGATTTAAAACCTTGTATCCTTTCTTCCCAAAAGGGTAACCCAAGAACACACATTTGATTGATCTAGGATCTAACTTGGACCTATGGACAGGCAAAGTGGAAGCTTAATAAAGACATCCAAAGCACCTTAAAAGAGAATAACTAGGTGGATGACCAAATAAGAGCTCATAAGGAGTTTTCATGTTTAAAAGTCTAGTATGGAATCTATTGATCAAAAAAGTCGTTGTTAAGAGACATTCTCCCCAAAAATGTGTAGGAACATTGGATTGAAAAAGCAAAGACCTACAAACCTCTAACAGACATATGTGCTTTCTCTCCACTACACCATTTTGTTGTGGAGAGGAAACACAAGAAGTTTGATGTATTATACCTTTAGAATTAAAAAAATCAGAGGCTGCCTTACTATTGCTCAATTCAAGAGCATTATCACTCCTAAGAATTTTGACTTTAGTATGAAATTGAGTTTGAATCATGGCTAAAAATTGTTTCAATACAGTGAAAACATTAGATTTGGTGCTTAAAAGATAGGTCCAAGTAGCTCGACTATGATGAGAAAATATTTGAAACCATCATGTGTTTGAGTCTTGTAGGGACCCAAGTATCAACATGTATGAGATCAAAAATATGTTTGGACTTAGTGGCACTGGATGCATAAGGTAACTTAGTTTGTCTTGCCTTTGCACAAATATTACAAGGAGAAGAGACTGAAGTAGTAGGAACAAATCAAATAAACTTCATGCATGTGACCAAGTCTACATTGCCAAGTGTTTACATCAACATAAATTGATCCTAAGAATAAAGAAGAATCTGAAAGTTGTGCTTTACCACTTTGATTACAAATGAAATTAAAAGCCTTGCTGAGAAGAGAAAAACTAAGTGTAGACTTGAGCTGACTGGTGCTAGTTATATGCAGAAGATATATCCCCCTAGTGATTCTACCAAGAACCAGTGACCTCTTCATTGAAGAGCCCTGCAGAATAGCACCAAAAACAGAGAAAGTGAGAATAGAGTTGAATTGTAAACATAATTTATAAACAAATAGAATATTATAATTGAAACAAGGGACGAAAAGCACATGATAAATTGTGTATCCAGGAAATAAAGAAATATATCCTGATTTAAAAACAAAGGCTCTTGTAGAGTTAGGAAGATCGACATATATAGGTTTAAGAAAAATCTTAACATCAAACAAGAGACAAAAATTAGATGTCCTTTGCTCAAAAGAACCAGAATCTAGAATCCAAGAAACTGAATTGAGTGATACACTAAAGTAAGATCTAAGTGAGTTGAGAGAGGTGATACTAGCACAATAAATAGTAGCAATTTCCTCAGTGCTATTCTGAACATCTGAGCCTAGCTTCACATGCTGTAAAAGTTGATACAGATTATGATACTGATCTTGAGTCATTGGTTTGTCCCCCAAACTGTTTCCAGTCTCTTCATTTGAGTAAGCTGCATTGCTTTTGGCTAGAGGTCCCATTCTCTTTGACTTGGTAAACTTAAAATCAGCTGGAAAGTCAATCAACCTATAACAATTGTCAATAGTATGATTCGTTCTTTTACAATAAGAACAAAATAAGCCAGAGACATTTTTCTTTCCTTCAAACCCAACTCTCCTATCTGAAGTAAATTTTTGTTCACTAAAATGTTGCTTTGAAGGGCCAACAACATAGCTATAAGGGCCAGCAACATAATTAAGAGGAACATCAGCATAGTTCTGACCTACGTAAGACTACTTAGAGGCATAAAAAGCAGTAGCACCTGGATATTGTGAAATTTGAACTTCCCTCTGCTTTTCATCTCTGATTAGCAGAGAATAAGTATAGTTCACTGATGGCAGAAGAGACAACAACAGTAAATTTATCCTAGGTCCTTCATAAGCTTCATTCAATCTCATGAGGAACTGAATCAGCCTAGCTTCATGTTCAGATTTGTGAGTTTTGGTCTTACCTCCACATGAACAATCACAAGTGCAAGTTTGGCATATATCAAGGTTGTCCAGCTCATTCCAAAGTCTCTTCAGTTTTGTGTAGTATGTAGAAATGTCCAGATTTCCTTGAGCTAATTCACTAATCTCCTTTTGCAGTTGATAAAGAAGATGTCCATTGCTTTGGCCAAACCTTTCCTTGAGCTCTTCCCAGATATGATTTGATTTTTTTAGTACAAAACACTCTCAGCAATCTCTTTTGAAAGGGAGTTCAAGAGCCAGAAAATGACCATGTTGTTGCATCTAGACCAAGATCTGTGAGAGTCAGAAGTGATACTTAGCGGAATGATAGATCCATCAATAAATCCAACCTTATTTTTAGTTGATAAGGCTATCAAAGTCCCCCTACACCAACAACCATAACATTTACTATCAAAGATGGTGCTAACAAAGATCTTACCAGGAGAATTTAAGGCATGAAGAAAGAAAGGATGAGAGGTGTCCAAAACTACCCTCTCAGCTGAAGCTGCAGCAGTATCAATGGTGGTTTGTGCAGTGGTGCCATCAGAATGAAGTGAATCGCCCATGGAAACAAAGAAGAATATCAAAAGAAATGGAGATAGCAGAAATGAATAGGATAGCAACCCTAATGCTCTGATCCATGTTAAAATGAGAAGAATTATGGAAAATTTTATCTGTGTATTTTATTGATCAGTGTTCAATTCCATTTATACAAGTAGAAGAAAAGAAAATCAGCTATATTCTATACAAGTGTCCCTATACAATAGGCTAGGTCCTAACAACTTAACAAACTTGTAACAATGAGAATATTTCTATGTACACATATTGTTTGCATCAACTGGCCCAATTTGTTGCTTTTTTCAATTGAGCCCAAAATCCATTTGTCCAATTCATTAATTGAACCTGATATCCCAACACTTATGCATGCTATGTTTCCTAGATGAAAATAAAATAAATAATGTTATACTGCTACCTTTTTGGTTTAACAACTTAAGTTACCACACAATAATGATATGTATTAAATTAAAAGAAAATATGATTGAAAACAGGAAACAACAAGCAAGTAATAATTAATGGTCCTTAAAACGAAACTGAGAATGTTAACCAAGGGGGAGAAGATCAGAAAATACAAAGATAGATAGAAGGGGATGAGAAGTTCAGACTAAGAACAGAGATGATAGGAATCAAACTTTTTTTCTCAACAATTTGCATAACCCCTGAATCACAAACCATTATTCCTTTTTGATGGAACCGTTCTCACACCGATTATTCAACTTGGACCTATTGCTTGTTCTTGATCCAATAACTATTATCAGCCCAATAACTACTTGTGTGACCTTAATATTCATATTGGGCTGGACTTGGTTCATAACATTTTCACTTCCTACGTTTTAATTATATTTAGGTGAATTTATTTAATTGAATTCGAAATTTTCTTTAAAAAAAGAAAGATGTTTGAAATTTATAATTATAAGCACATACGGCCTACAAAGCAAACAATATTACGGGGAACAAGGGATACAATAACATCACAAATATCATTTCAACTGTATATCCCATCGATGTCAATGTTGAGTGATAGTATATATGATCCACCTGATATGTGTATGTAGAAATATACGATTTTCTACCTCCATATTTTGTAGCATATCTGACTCCAAAAAAATAATAATCATAAATTCGACCTAGAATTGAGCTCTTCTTTGTGGAATTCTTCCAAATTTGGAGATCTACTTTGTGGGCAATTGGAAACGTTTCGAATCTATTCAAGCACTCTAGTTGATGAAGAAGACATGTTTCACACCGATTCAAGCATTTGAATAATTGATGAAGAAGACAATCGGGATGACATTTGATTATCATAGTGGGATACATACACCATTATACAATATAGATATATTGTACAACAATGTATATGAGCGTATATACATCTCTTATACATAGTGATACATTATATATACATGATTATATATTATTCATATAGATATAGTACATATACATGCGGTCATTTAGCTGAAAAATATTTTATTGTGCGGTACATTTGTGTAAGATATCCAATTATAATGTTGTATTTAAAATGGCCCAATTCGTAAATAGTCCAATCCAAGATCCACTTGATGTATTCCAATTTACAACTAAAGCAATTCAAAATTGAACATAACCTGTCGTTATTCATAGCAATTCAAATTTTCACTCATAAAAAAAGATGAATTATGTGTGAAATTCTTCGTTAATTTGTTACGAAATAGTATGTAACTAACAACATTCTTTTATCATTCATCGAGCATAAATTCATCGTTAAATAAGATTAACGATGAACTTTTATTTGTTTAACGACATTAGTTACTTACTCTTCAACATGACTCTAACCTTCAACATATCGATTGATCATAAAGGTGTTTAACAACTTAAGCACACCTCACTTGTCTAGTGAATTAGTTTGTTTCATTATAGACAAAATAGAATGTTGAATGTACATAATAGAAAAGAACAACTTATAAAAAGATCCAAAAACTTTGAAATTAAAAGGCATATTGCCTTTTAATTCTTTCTCAAAGTATTACCAAGTTAAAAAGGCCACGATTTAAGATTTCACTCACCTACATCTTTCACCCCACACTGCAAAATTTGTAAATACTATTCAACCTTGAAGCACCTACAACTTAAAGAAAAAGAAACAAACAAAGGATAATGATGTTCACATTATTATTATTATAAAATAATTAATAGAGAAAGATATAATCTATATAGGATACAATTTGTTAGGCGAAGTACTTTTCAAACTTAGTACACTTTCACTTCTCTATTATCTCTTTCCCCTTTTTCTTCATTTGTCTTTGTCTATCTTAAACTTATGGTTTGCTTTCTTTTCTTTCTAATTCCTTGCAACATGGTATTCCCTACTTAAAAAAAAGAAAGGAAATATCAATAAAAAAGATGTACCAAAATAGAATATGGACACACATATAATTCACAAAGTTTTTTTTTTTTCCTTTTCCTTTGCTTTTGGATTGCAAAGATTGATCTTCCCTAAGCAAGTCCAATCATGTCCAAAATTATTGTTGTGACATGCCCCATTCTTTACCTTTTATCAATTGTGATATAGCTCTTCTTTTTTTGTTCCTAGATTCATTTTTTATATCTTAGTTGGCAAGCCACTTGACTACAACTTTCATCTACATAAGTAGTTCAAGCAATGGACAGGGTGTCAAATGGGGTTGGGGCGTTAGGGTTGAATCTGAATGGATTAAAATGTAATGAGTTAATAAATAACTGAGCAATGAAATATCCAAAGGTTAATTATGAATTGAGATGACGTTGGGTAAAGATGCACTCAACAATGAGTCATTCATTATCTATCCCGCGGCCAAACTCTTTATAAAGTTTTTATTCTTCGTTTGTTTTCTTATAAATTATTAAATTACATAGTAAAATTTTATTTTTTTAAATTATAATTTATATAACCTATAAAATAAAATATATATTTTCTAAAAATATTTTTGAATCAATTTTACCCAAAATCAGCCTAGCTTTTAGATGAACTTAATCTGATAGTCAAAATTGATTGAGTTGTTAAATGGACGAGCCAATAATCGATTCAAATTTAAGGAAATTATGTTTTCTTGAATTAATTTTCAACTCCTACTTTTAACTTATAATTACCTTTGGCTAATCTAATCAATAATTTGTAAATGTATGAAAGTTAAACGAGATAATGTTGGAAAACGTTTCATTTTTTAAAATTTTTTTAGAAAAACGTTTCATTAGAAAATCAAACAAAAAGAATATTCAAGACTGTGCATTTGATCAATTGAGAATCTATCCATTTTCTTTTATATCCAACACCAACCATTTGTAGTTAAGAAACACATAGGAATCATGTACTCCACATGAATAGCATCAACCAACATTATGAAAAAAAATAGATTTTACCAGTAATAAATATATGGAAAAATTCTTTTGGCCAGAAAATTTTGGCCATAATGGCCAGAATGGCACATTCACACTATAAACAGGTTTACTTTTTGACATTCTTACCCTTATTTAAATTTAAATTTATTAATTATTTTTTAATACATGAAAAGTTTCCCAATACATGGGGAATAGACTTGTTCCCAGATTCTCATAATTTCCATAAATACATATTAATTTCAATTTCTTTTAAAAAGGCTACAAAATGATAGCCTTAATAATTTCTTTTCTTCCCTCTACTTTCCAATATAAATTATAAAGAACACAAATTTGAAATTTACAATTAAGAAATAAAATTTAAATTTAAATGGCAAGATAAACACTAATAATATTAAATTTAAAATAAATTTATCTCACACTCAATTCAAATTCAAGATTCATAAAATAAC